>JAOQMM010000006.1:8299441-8309701 GCA_027563515.1 Erythroxylum platyclados
GTAAGCCGGACAACCCCAAACTTTCATATGAGAAAGATAGGGTTCTTTGTTAGTCCATATCTTATATGGAGTAACTTTAACTGCCTTTGAGGGGACTCTATTTATCACATAAGCAGCAGTCTCGAGTGCATAACCCCAAAAGGATTTCGGTAGATCTGATCCTGTAAAGAGAACTCTCTAGATCTGCTTGAAGCTAACAATTCCATATAGAATTTAGTAACCATACCTTCAATCAATGTATTGTCTTATTATCTATCACAAGTTGATCATTGCTGTTAAGCAATCTCTAAATTTTATTAGAATTCCTTCTAGCTAGGATAAAGTGGTGAAAGAATCTTAAATTAGTATCTCCTTCTTTTATCCACATGTTCCTTGCCTTTTACAATAACATTGAATTATGATCATTTAGAAGCTTGCTATATACCAAAAGCTTCCTAGTTTCTTCAGACTACAAATTTTGGTTCTGAGGTGAGAGGTAGCAAGCTCTCTGGACTTCCTTTAGTTCATCTTTTGCCTTCCCCTTGTTTTAAGAAACAACTTTAATTTTTCTCTTAGTAGCTAAAGTTTCCTTATGATCTGAAAAGATTTAAAGCCCTGAGAGTTATTATACCAGACTTCCCTGACCAAATCTATAAAGCCTTCCTTATTGGACAGGAAGTTGAAAAACCTATAAGAAGCATTTATCTTCCTTATGGTGGAAAAGTCTTTAACCTCCTTATAAGAATGATCTAAGCATAAAGGTGAACCAAACAATATAAGGGAATTAGAGAAGGACCTCATCCATCTTTGATTAGATAAAAACTTGTTTAGTTTTGGCAAAACCTTATCTAGTTTTTTCCTAATTAAAGCTCTACCTTTTTGCTTATTTCTCCAGGTGAAAATATTCCCAGTATTTCAAGTCAGTTACCTCTAACTTAGCAATCACCTTTTTCAGCTCTTTGCCAAAATTGGAGTGATTAACCTTATCTCCCTGAGCCTCGGACAGAAGTAATACACGTTTGAAATCTCTAGCTATAATCTAAAGATTTGTCATCATGTTGTTTATGAATCATAGTTTGTCCCATAGCATAGTTGGAAGCATAAATGATAGTCACCTCAAAGAAGATTTCTAAATTTTCAAGTTTACACAAAAGATGAGCATACTGTTATGAGTAACTCTACAAAGATAAATTAACTTTCTCCATATTATAAGCAAACATAATTCTTCCATTGAAATGATGAATATGATTGGAACCATACTCCTAAGTTTTACCAAGAAACCTCTTTGAATTTTGGAGTTTATGAGCTTTAATTCTAGTCTCTAACAGTCCTACTATGATAGGATGTTTTTCCAAAATGATGTCTTTGGTAGTCTGTCTTTTATAGGGTTCATTCATGCCCCTAATATTCCAAACAATCATCAAAATTAGTGGTATTTATTCATCTACCCCATTATGTTTTATCCTCTTCCTACTTGACTTCTTTGTGGTAACAGGAGTTGTCACTATATGTTTTCTATCTGAATTATCAATAGAGAGGGTCTCCAACTTATTGTCTCGTCCAATCTCCTCTCTTATTTCATTTTTTTCAGCTTCTTGATCTGAGATATGTCCATTTTCCACTTCCTGAACATCTTGAGTATCCTCAGGCATATCTGATTGCTTCTCTTCATTCCTTGAGCTAACCTCAGCAGAAGGTGGAGCTGAATCCTCCCTAATTCCCATCAACTCAGCATAGCTCCTAGTAGAAAATTACTTTCTTGTTGACTTCCATTATTTTTCTTCGTCTAAGGTTACCAACTATAAGATAAATCAATTTTGACTTCTCCATCCAAATTAAGCTTCATAACACTCAACACTTTTAGTAGTTCCTCCTTCAAATAGATCAATTTTGACTAATTCTCCATCCAGATCAAGCTTCATAACACTCAACACTTTTAGTAGTTCCTCCTTCAAACTCACTTATACACATATCTTAGCAAAGCATATTTTTTCTAGCTTGGTAGTAGCTGAATCAAATGCTATAAGCTTTCTTACAGAGATTGCAAGAAAGCTCAAGCCATTTAGAGTCCAGTATTCTAGTGGAATATTGTGTAAGTTAATCCACAAAAGAACAATTACAGCTCAAGTTCTATGAAGTTTAAGACCATGGACCCATTTCTTAACAAACATAGGTTGTCCCCCTATATTCCATGGCCCAACTTCCATCGCCTTGCTAAGTGATTCAAAGTCTGTGAACTGGAAAAGGAATGTAATCATCCTCAATCAGCTAGATTTTTTTGAGCCGTTTTCCACCCCATCTTATCTGTGCCTATTTTTGAATTTGTGGGAAGGTTGGTCTCTTGATAAGAAAATAGCCTACTATCATATTACTCCAAAGCTTGGTTCCCTCTTGCAGCAACTTAAGTGGAGGAGCTACTATTCATTGTTTGACAGCTGAGGGAAAGTGCCTAGGCTTGACCCTCTGATTATCAGGCTACCATATTACTCTAGGTTTTGTTTGCTTTTATGGCTTTACTTTCCTGTAGGGTAGGAAATTGACTCGCCTCCAAGCTATGGAAGGAAGAAGTACCCCTATAAGAGTCCATTACCAACCCTAAAATAGTAGTTTACTTGTTTTTCCAACCTCATCTTGCCTAAAGAGGAAATGACAAATCCTTCCTAAATCGCCCTCTAATCGCTCTCAAATGTAATGGGATTTCCATGCGGTTAGTTCAAAATACTTTTAATTAATATAAAATATTTTTCACATTTTATGAAATTATTTTAAAAGAACTTGCCTGTATGTTCCTTCCTTTAGGAACTTTTGCAATGCTACAACAATCACTAAAGCTGAAAATTTGAATCCATTAAATGTCAACTATTCCTCTTTTTTTAATTTTTGTAAGAGTAAAGTTTGTCAAGAATTTTTCTCAATGTTTTTATTCTTTAAGCACATATAAGTTCATTTGATAAGTTAGCACATACATTTTTGTTTATCTTCTTTTATAGATTCTTAAATTTTATTGTATAATTTTCTATGGTTGCTTATATTTTTTTCAAATAGAAAATTTTAAAGAGATTATACTAATTCTACAAGATATTTATTTTTCTGTACTTAATATATAGTCTGAAGCAATATCTTAAAAATTTCTTCCAGATAAAGATAGAGTAACAAAATGCACCAATGAATCTTTACCTTTCCTTTTAATATAACATAAAGTGAAGTAAGGTATTAACAACTCTTCTTTTATCACATATAGCAGCTCTACCTTTTCTTATGTAAAAGTTGCAAACTAGATTTAGAAGATGGTCTTTGAAGTTAAATAAATGATACAATTTTTTAGAAAGCCTATAATTGAGTCATTTATAAGATTTAAACTATTTAATTTATCATTAGTCAATTTTATTATGTTTAATAAACAAACTTAAAAATTAACATTTGATATTGCTTTTTTAACTATTACTATGCTTTGAATGAATTCTTATTGAGTAGAGCCTCCAATCTTGTTGACATGTTTGTTTAATTTTTCCCTATTTATTCTTAAGTTCAAATCAAATTATAGTTCTAACTTAAAATTGACACTTTCTTATGCTAAAGAGAGAATACTACTTCTCTCTATCTCCTCTATGTTTCTTTTTAAGCTAACTTCTTCTTAGGTACCTCTTGCTCCCAGTGTTATTATTAGTATCTCGTTAATTATTCTCTTTTCTCCTCTATGATTAGGTCCTTCGTCTTCTAGTTCTCTTAACTTTACCTTGTTACTTCAGATTGCTTCTTTCTTATATTTTTAAGACCAAATGCTATTTTAATATTTTTATCTCTCACTTCTTCTCCCACCTTTCCTTTATTAGCATTTTTAAAATGGTATTTAAAAAAATTTCTCTCTATCTCCTTTTACCATAATCATTTAAGGCATTATGTCTCCTTTCCACATGAATCAACCCTAGAATTCTCCTTTTAACCTTGATAACTTTCCTCCACTACCCCTTAATGCTTCCTTTCTCTTCCTCTCTTTACTCAGGAACTCATCCTCCCCTACCCATATCCTCCTTCCCCTTATGCTCATTTTCTTTAGGATCCTTTTACTCAAATAACATTATCTTGCCCTCACCTTCCTCAATTATGTGCTCCTTTAGACTCTCAAACTCCTTCTAAACTGCAGGCTACCTTTTGTCTACCTCCTTATCACTAAACCTTTGCTTGAGCTAAAAACAAATGGTTGGTAAATCATCTAATGTCTCCCTCCACTACTATCCTCATATATCTTCAAATGGTGCACCTATTATTTCTCTTTTATAAATTTTTAGAGAATGAGCTAATAGTTGGTGTACTACTATGGTGGGATTTTTTATGGGAAAGCAACCATCCATTTCTATCATTAATCAATAAGCCTAAAAAAAATAGAAATGCATGGGAGTCAAAGGGGGCTTTTTTAATGAAGATGGTTTATATCTATTTACTTTCAACTTAGTAGCTAAAGCCAAAAAAGTGATTAAAGCAGGACCTTGGCATATCTTTTGCTCTCCTATGTTCTTATAAATTTTAAAGATGAGTACTCTATTGGAAAGAGTTAAATAAAAACAAATACCCATTTGGATCAAGATTCATAACATTCCTTTGGAATATTAGACAACCAAAGGGTTAAGCTATTGATGAGCAAGTTTTATATGATAATAAAACTCTCAATACTACAAGTATACAGATTGTATCTTGTAGAATCAACGATATCATTCCCACGAGGACTAATAACACCTAACAACTTAAATAAAACTTTTTCTAAGATACTAAAGATTGATTTGAATTAAAATAAATGAATGAAAAAATAATAATAAAATGAAAAAAAAACTAAGCAAATAGACAATTGAGCTGCCAATAAAATTGAGATTCAAAGTTAAAAACTTAGGAACTATTCTATCCTTATTTTATTTCCCTTAATTTTATTAATTCAATTTAAGTTTTATAAAGTTTTGATTACTCTCTCCAGATCTAATCAAGTAACATTAATTAAATTCGATATTTATAGATTTGTAATATCTCAATTCATAAAACTATTCTTAACTTATTCAATTAGATCTGAAGCAATCCTACATATAATTAATTTCATAATTAAGATCTCTCTTCAATTGTTCGTTAATCTGATAATCGTAGGTGTATTAACCTAGCAAATCTCGTTGCGCAGCTTAACACTAATTAGTTGACTCATTCTCTTGATTTATTATCAAGTATATGAATGACAATTATTACAAACATTTATCAATATATTGAATTCAACAATAATTAAGGTTCACAAAATAATTCAAGAACAATCCCTAATCAAGATATAGAAATCCATAAACATGTTATACGTCATAGAAATCTGATTACATATTAAATATTATGAAGAACATAAAGGGAAAAGAATAAAAACTATTTGAAGCCTTGATATGGATTGTTGGAATTTCCTGATGCTCTTCTTGATGTCTCCTCTTAATCTTCTTTAATGTAGTGGTTGCTGCCTCTTTTTGGTGTTTTTCACATTCTTTTATAGTGCATTAGGTATTTAGGGTTGTGTTTAGGATTTGCCCACTTTGTTTGGTTTCAAAAATAGCCCTAAACCCTCAAAACATAAAAAAAAAAGGTTGCATCTGGAAAAAACTCCTGGCACGATCGTGCCCCACGTTACTGATTTCTCTCTGTCACGATCATGCAACAAGCCTTCCTTCCTGCATCCAACATCTTCTTCATTCTTCAATTTCCTGATTCCAAACACATCAAACACCTCTTGAAACATAAAACTAAGATCTAATTCTTTCTCTAAACTAAACAAATACTTAGAATACATACAAACATTAACAATAACACAATTTTAAGCTATACACATGGTAATCATCCAAGAAACACTTAAAAACACATTTAAACACCAAGAAAAACATAATATAATTTACCGCTATCAATATCGTCACATTTAAACCTTTGCTTATCCTCAAGCAAAACTTAAAACATAAACAAATAAAATACATGAACACATAAAATCACACAATCATGTAATAATAAAATAATGGTACAATGACACTAAATCTCATAGAATGAACTTACTCTCAAACATCAATCACTCAAAAAGTGTCAACATACTAACTTATTCCTTTAATGTTTAAGTGCATTGATTTGCATATCAATCAAAATATTAGCGCTCTATTCATACACCTATTGCACTTGTAAGCATACATTTGTTATTATTAATCGATTAAAAAGGCAAATTATCACTAAGTAACTTTTCATGAAAATTCTTGCTATTTTTTAAAGATTAGTAGGTTTAATTTATTGTAACACCATTTTTTTAAAAAAAATTCTTTAATGATAACTTAGTATTTTGACGTGAAGGCAAACATCTTATCATGAATGTCCCCTAGTTAGTCAACTAGGTCACATTTTTATTTAGCTTGGTTGGAGTGTCATTTAAGCCTTTTGACATGAAGACAAACATTGTGTCTTCAATGCCCCCAGTTACTCAGCTATATCATAACTCTCAACTGACTACCTGTTCTATTCTTAACCAAAGTTTTTTAAAAAGGGCCAACAGAATAGGAATTTAAACCTTTTTTTTTCAATTTCTTAGCCTACCTCTTTTCTCTTAGTCAATCACTCTCACGAAAGAATACTAATGAAGCTAACCAATTTAAATGATTGTAATTATAAATGTATCCAACAATTGTCATAAAGTGAAAGAATAAGTGTCATATCCTAATTAACATACATATTCATCCCAAAGACACTTAAAACACAAAATTAACAAGTCACTATGTCTTTACAAATTAAATGACCATGTTCAAAGCTAAAATAATTCCATTAAATTCTTTTCATTGACACTTTCAGACAATGCACAAAAAACTAACATAATGCAAATACAAAATTCACACACAATTGATATGTAATTGCATATACATCCCCAAACTTGAATAACACATTATCCTCAATGTGCAAAACAAAAAATGCAAATAAAGATAAATAAAAACACAGAAAAAGTTAGAGCAAGGATACTTATAACGCTTCGGCGACAATTGAATTTGGAGACACTCAATGTCATAAAATTCAAACAATTCACTCCCTACAAAAGAAACATAAAAAATAAAAAAACCAACAAAATAAACTAAAAATAAAATAAAAATATCCTAATTTTTGGGTTGCCTCCCAAGTAGCGCTTTTTTAACATCATTGGCTTGACATACACTGCCTGTGACCCTCAACTTGGTTCTATTATGAGTGGCTTGCTTCCACTCGTTTCACATTATTTTAGTTTAGTAGTCTGTAAATAAGTTACGTGTTGCATAATAAGAAGGACATAATTGATAAAATTAAGAAAATCAAATAAGTTCGCATATTGAGATATGCCCTCCAAAACTTCCAGAAAGGGCAAGGTAGTTTGTAATTTCTTTAGCTTTTCTACAAAATTTGCAAATTGTGCATCTAATTTGTTCTTTTGCAGTCTTTGTGGGAATGATATTTTTGGCTGATATGGAGGAGGAGAAACATAGAGAGGATCCTCATTCCTATCTTTATCCTTTTTCTTCTTCTTTTGGTCTTCTATAAGGTAGGGTTCAACTTGTTTTTCTGCTAGTTCTTCTAGGTCTTTCCCACTCCTAAGTATTATAGCCTTAAATTGGTCTCTTTGATTTAATTTCATGTTTCTCGAAAGGCTTCCCACAATTCTTGTAGATAATGGATTGGCTAGCTAACCCGCTTGAACCTCTCGATTGTGAATAGAATAAGCATGAGTTTTCGCTACTTGCTCAAATTATGCTTCCATCCTTTTCTGGGTCTCTTCCAAACTCGTGAACTTAGAATTCAGCATGTCCATTAACTCATCCATCTTTGATTCCCATGAATTGAACTTATCTTGCAAAAATCTCAGTGGGCCTTAAGTTCCCATTTGAGTCCATATATTATTAGACTAAAAGAAATTTGGGTGGTTCTGCCAGTTAGGATTGCATATATTCAAGTAAGGATTATAACCTCTTTGACCAAATTGTGCACCCATGAAATTTAATGTCTACACATTATTGTTTTTCAATAGAAAGCAATCATTTGTGATATGGCTCTCTTTTCTGCATAGCTCGTATTCATGTTGAATTACTTTTAGTGGAGAGAAAGAGGTGGTTGTTAGACTATTTAATTGCTTGTTTAGGTTGGAGACCTCAGCCTGCAATGCTTTCACAGAATTGATAGCAATCATTCCTTTTAGATCCTGAAAAGTTGACTGTTGTCTACTTCATTCCAATGTCTAAAGATAGCTATTATCTGCCATCTCTTCTAATAGATGGTACGTTGCTTGCACTGATGGTCGCGTAAGTCCTTGATGATTGGCATTAAACCCTAGCCTCATAAAGTCCCATAAGGGTCCTTTACTGCTCTCCTTGGATTCTTTCCTTCGCCATTGTTCTTTCTATTACTTCTTGGTGTTTAGCTCTTCAAATATCTCATTCTTGCCTTGTGATGTCTAGAATTGATGTGTCTTCTACGTTGTTTGCGAAAAAAAATTATTTTTTTGTTCAAGCACTTGCACTCACACAGGAAAAGTATTACATCCTTAAATCAAAGGAATTCAAATTGTATAAGATGTTAATCTAGGGATTGTTCTTGATTTGTTTTGTTAAACCTTATTACAACCTTAAATCAAAGGAATTCAAATTGTATAAGATGTTAATCTAGGGATTGTTCTTGATTTGTTTTGTTGAACCTTATTCTTGTTGAATTCAGTACATCTATCAATGCTTTGTGATAATTATTATGCTTATACTTGGTAATAAATCGAGAAAGTGAATTAAGTCATATATGTTAAGGTGTGCAACGAGAGTTGACAGCTTAATATACCTGCAATTATCATATTAACGATCAATTGAAGAAAGCTCTTAATTGTAAAATTAATTATTCTTAAGATTGCTTCAAATATAATTGAGTAAGTTAGGAGTAGCTCTGTGAATCGAGAGATTACAACTATAAATTCAATTATGATTACTTGATTAGATCTCAAGATAAGGTAATCAAAACTTTAGAATATCTAGCATCAAATATAGTTGAATCAACAAGATAAAGGGAGAACAAGTTTGGATATAATAGTTCCTAAGTCTTCAACTTCGATCATATTCATTATTATTGGCAACTCAACTATCCAAATGTTTCGTTTTGTTAGTTATTTCAATTTTAGTAATTTATTTTAATTCAAATCAATCTTTAATACCTTAGACAAAGTTTTATTCAAGTTGTTAGGTGTCTAATTAACCCTCGTGAGAACGATACCTTTTATACTATGAAAACTATAAAATATGATCCGTATACTTGCAGTATTGAAAGTTTTATATTATTAAACTGGTCAACACACATAACATAATAAGTAGGGATGTCAATAAGTTGAGTCAAGTTGTGCCGAATCGACAACTCGACTTTCAGCGCGCAACTAATTCAATTTTGGGCCATCGAAAATAATATCATTTTAATCTTAAATTTTTTAAAGATTAAGAAAACTCTCCAAATCGATATTATTTTGTACAAGGTGATTGACCTATTTAGACCAAACCTTGAACTAGTCTCAAACCTGAGTCCAACATAAAATTTGATCATTCCAAACCTGATTTGTTAATTTTTTCAAGTTCAACTAAACAAATTTCACCATTCGTAATTATAAGTTCCACAATAACATAGGTACCTTATTTCTCTAACTTTTGTTAATAAAAAATATTTGATTAAAAGAATCACTAATGCTGGATGATTAAGTATTAAGAAAGATTAGTATAAATATTCAATTAAAGAATTGAATATAATAGAAAAATAAACATATCATTATCCCTTTCAATTTGTCTAATTTCTTGACTTCATTATGGACTAATCACGGCAAATACATGAAACCAATGTCTATATTTTCTTTAATTATCGCATTATTTAGTCATTTATTTCTTATATTATATAGCATTATGTGGAATGATGTGTATTTGAAAGTTAAAAGGACCATTTGATTCATCTTCATTTTTTCTGTTATAATTTTTAATTTGCATTTTCTGATTTTAGTTTATATTTTTCTTTCAAATAAAATCAAAAACTTGTTTAGATAAATCAATATAGTTATATTTTTATCCTGATAACAATTCTATATTAGATAAAACTTAAAGATAAATTATTTGAATTATATAAATTTATTTTAATCTCTTATATAATATTTATTAATAAATTATTTTATTTTATTAAAATAAGTAATTTAAAAATTAACTTTTTATTTAAAAATTAATATTTATTTTAAATTATTAAATCAAATTGTATTTAAAATTTATA
>JAOQMM010000006.1:8314179-8325270 GCA_027563515.1 Erythroxylum platyclados
TATTAAATTAAATTATCTATAATTTTATTAATAATTAGTATATTAAATAATTAACTAATATATATTTAGTTAATAGTAAACTAAATTAAAAAAATAGAAAGAGAAAACAAAAACCACTTTTTAGGGTTTTTATAATTTTTGAAAATTGGAAGAAATTGAAGCAAAA
The DNA here is from genome assembly GCA_027563515.1 of Erythroxylum platyclados. Classification (NCBI taxonomy): domain Eukaryota; kingdom Viridiplantae; phylum Streptophyta; class Magnoliopsida; order Malpighiales; family Erythroxylaceae; genus Erythroxylum; species Erythroxylum platyclados. The sequence goes on from JAOQMM010000006.1 coordinate 8,314,346, forward strand.
AACAAAAATCCAAAAACTTAAGCAAACAGATTTTTTAACTAAATTTAAAAACAAAAACGAAAAATCAAAAATAAAAATAGACCAATCAAACCCTAAGTCTCTTAACAAGTTTTTAAAAGGATCAATTGTTTGAGTCCAATAATTTGGCCCTTTTGCCTCATTCAACCTGCTCATATCAATTCGAGCAGAGCTAAAGACCTAACGGGTAGAAATTATGAAACCTCAACTCGAATATAATTCGAACAGTCAAAGGGGATGAGATCCTCTGTGCCATTTCACCAGTTCCTACCCTATGCCAAAGAATCTTATCCACAAATTTCTCTCTCTTATCTACAAATTGTGAATGAGATCCTCTAGCACAGAGTAGAAACTGAGAAAATAACACAGAGGATCTCATTCCCAAAGGAAGGGCCATTACACGATTATTCACATCTTTTTACTAGAATAACGAACAAAAGGGATGGAAAGGCATACCAAGAGGGCACACCCAGAGGCATATCCAAGTTCTTAAATCTGGGCCATCTGGCAAAGAAAACAACATAGCATATATTTAGATCAACAAAGCATTTGATGATTAATATACACTTTATTGTCACAGGTTGGTCATTTGTAAGAATAAAAAACCAAAAGAAAGGAAACAAAGGCCACTCAGACAAGGATATGTCATTAACTCGAGGACCGAAACGCCACGAGCAATCAACACACAAGAGAAGAATCACCATGAGCAACAGCCACTAACAGACACATCCTGTGCAGGCTTCTGTTTAAAGATGTTCTTTTTCACGCCACTTGAACCTTCAGCCAACAGACTGGGTGTTTCCAGAATCTGCAAATTTGCATAAAATGCCTTCTTAGTGGTGATTCTAAGAATGACCATTACTTTAAAAGCAATAAGACCATTTCCCCTATTCAAAAACCAATGGTCATTCAAATTTCCAGAGGAACACCACTAAAGATCATAGTTAACACCAAGATTCACATGATCCCTATCCAGCACCTTTCAGGAACGGTACCAGCACTTCTATATCAACTCCTTGTGGTTTCACAGTAAAGATTCAAAGCAATTAAATGTAAATCTTTAAGAAATTGTTTCATGCAATTGGAACACTGTTCACATTCAGAGGTCTGCCACTTCAAACATTTTCATTAAAAGTAACAAAATCATGCAGGAAACACAACTAACCAATCATTCTAATATTAATAAGGAAAATTTTGATACCGGTTTCCACAAACACCAGTCAAGGGATCATAAATGGATAACAATTTTGTAGTCCTACTTATACTAACTTCATTCAGACATCCTCTAAAATATTCAGATTCATCCTAATATTGGGAACAATCTTTCCACCAACTCTGTTATAATATTACAAAAACCAACTTCTAACAGTTTTCCTTACCATACTTCACAATTTCATCCCTTTTACTATTCAAAATATTTCAGTAAGTCCCCACTGTTAAATCATTGAAAATTCTATATATTTTCCAATCATTTTGTCATTAGATATTTTCTAATAGTTGACTCAATATTAATATATGTATGACAACTGCAGAAATGACTAATAGTTGACTCCATATTCATATATGTATGATAACTGCAGAAATGACTATTTCAATTGATGGAAATATGAATAAAATTTGGTCATTATCCAAAAATCAAAAGAACCTAGAGAAAGACCCACAGAAATGCCAAAATAAAGCATTGCAGAGGCATAGTACAAACTGTAAAGATAGAACTACAAAATAAAGAAAGCAAAAGGTAACATCAGCCAACTTCAAATTTGAAAATTAGAAACCCACTCAGATGCAAATTTTACCTTTAAAACAAGTTCCTCAAAACATTGTTCTACGTTGACTCGAGTTTTTGCACTACATTCAAGAAAAAGGCACCCATATTCCCGGGCAAAGTTAATGCCCTCTTTTTTGGTAACAACCCTTTCACTTTCCTGCACAAGGTATAAATGATGGGGATAAAATACACCAAATCTATATAAGTTTCCACCCAATAATTTGAGAAGAATAACAAGGATTAAAAGCTAACAAACTCTTCTTCTCCAAGCCTAAAACCAATGAAATTCATAAACAAACTTTTCATTTCTGAGACTTACCTTATCAACTTTATTACCGACAAGCATCTTGATACAATCCTGGCTTGTCGAATACAGATCAATCTCTTTGGCCCATATATCAGACAAATTTGTAAAAGTTTCTCGCCGTGTTACATCATATACTGTATCAATTCCCAGATAGATCATATTAATCTAGTGTAACAAGAGGCAAGAATAAGAGTAGGAGAACCCAGCCAACCCATAGCTGGCAAGATATTGCAAGACTTGTCTTTATTTCAGAGAAAACTACTTGAAAAGCCAAGACACCTCAAAACCTCAAACGTACATACCCATTTCATGAAAGTGCAGACAATATGAGAAAATAAAAAACAGGAGAATGTTTTTTCTTTTTAAAGGCCATACTGAAAATTTGTTTCACGACATCAAATTTACCACAGTGGAATAAATAGAGATATATGAGGTGCAATTTTTAAAAGAAATCAGGCATATATATGAATACCATTGGAGGAAGGGTAAGGTGAGAAAAAATAAAAAAGAAAAGGTGAATGAAATACGCACCCATAATGATCCCCTGCGCTCCTCTGTAATATGAACTAGTTAATGTTCTAAATCTCTCCTGTCCAGCTGCATATAAAATTGAAGATTCAATCTTCAGAATTATTGAAGAAAGTATTGAGGTATTTAACATATTATAGCATTGATAGGGCAAAATTGAAAAGAGAAGAGAACAGAAGTGAAGAATGGTTGGAATAACGAAAAATAGGATTAAACTCAAATGACAACACTATCATTTTTTTTTAAATATGCAAAATACAGCTTACGATTTAAAGTTGTCCTTTAATAGTCATAAAAAAAGTAATTGCATATTAATTATAATCAGTTACCGCTTTAGGATTTTTTAGAGCATTCACAAAAAAAGAAAAAGGAAGATCAGAAGCAAATACAACATGAAGGGAAATTCAAGAACAAGAATAACAGAGTAATGATAGTGTTCTTACCAGTGTCCCAAATAGCGAGTTTCAGCTTTTTCCCACCAACAGTGACATGCTTCACCTTAAAGTCCACACCTACAAAACGTAAGAATAGTAAATTAACATCCACATGTTTGGCCACAACTATGTACAACCATTCAGTGGAGTTAAAATCAACATAAATCTACGGCAATTCGTACCGATGGTGGGGGAGAGATCCTCAAAGTTGTCGGAAGTGAAACTCAAGAGCAAAGTGCTTTTCCCAACACCAGAGTCGCCAATTAGCAACAACTTGAACAAGTAATCAAACTCTTGTTGGCTCGACGAAGTTTCCATGATTACTATTATTCTTTGTTTTGTTTTTGATGTAGTATATTATATTATTCTAGAAATCCCCGATCAAAGAGACACCAAAAACCAACCAAATAAATACTTAATTATTTATTATCTGCACAACGAAGCGAAAGCAGCGAGAGAGAAAGTGAGATGAAATTTCGATACCTGCGAATCTGTGAAGAAGACGGTCAGGATGATAGGCTTAGATCTGAGAGTTTGATTGTTCAGCGTTACTTTTTTTATACGTGATTATTTTTGTTTTCCTAAATACGCCCCTTCGATCTTGTCAATTCTTCAATTTCGCCCCTCGTGCTGTTTTTAGTTTAATCAAAGTCTCCTTCACTTTGCTTTTTAACTTCTAGTTTTTTTCTTTTTCTTTTTTTTATTGTGCTCATGCTCACATCGGAATTATTATATTAATGATAAGCTTGCTGTTTCTTTGTTTCTTTGCTATATAAAATTAAATTCTTAATTGTCTGAATTATTAAAAATCCATATACAATTACTCATTTTTCTTTAGAATTTGAATTCTTAGCATAATAGTAAAGGAATTGAATTTTAATAACTTCTTTATTTAAATTACTACAATTTTATTATAATTATTATAATTATGATTTTAATTATGTAACAATAATCCATTGAAAGTCCCGTTGATACACAGAAGATTTTAATTACGTAACAAAAGGAATTAAAAATAAGTAGTCATAAAGATGATACTAGAATTTAATTTTAAATTTACTATTTGAATTGATATTTGACTTTTGAAAAAAACACAAATAAAAATTTAAAATAACTTTAATCATACTCCATTACTTCTAATTATACATAGCAATTATAAATTTAAGTTAATTATTCTAATTGAGAATTTATTTCTCAATTTAGATTCTATGCTTTCTCTAAAACAAAGTTTACATATGTTTTATAACTTCAATTATCAAACAAATTTTCTTTTTTAGATATAATATTCCACAATTAATTAACATTGCAAAATTTTTATTAGTTTTTTAAAATAAAAAATCAAATATTTAGTTTCAAATATTGTTTTATATTAATTTTCTTATTTCTTAAAACAACATTTTATTATAAAAGTAAAGAAATGTCCATATACACCTTTGACACTTTTTAATATATTAACCATCCAAACCAACTAAAATATTTGACATCATTTAAATATTTATTTGAACCTTTATATGATTTAGTTTTTTTTTAATAAAGTAGTTTATTATGCAAATAAATTGGTTTATAATTGCAGAAAGAAACTCAAATTGGGCTTGGCCGGCCGACCGAAAGTCTAGCCAAATTAGGTCAAACTCGTTGACTTCAAACTGAGTTGAGTTGAGTCGAGTCCGTCCGAGCTTTAAGCTTAACTGCCACCCCTAACTCAAGACTATTTGTTATTCACCTTTAAGTAATGTCATTGGCATTTGAAAAATGTTTATTGAAAATATACAAAATAGAGTTTTTTTTTAAATCAATACCTTTCTATTTTGAAAGTTAGAAAGATATTAAAATTATTATTATTTATGTTGTATAATTTGTAAAATACTTGAATACCTTGATCCTCTTTATTAATTATAAAGTTAACCATACATATTCTATATTTTGATTAGGTATGATCCAAGAAGAGAGGATCTTAGAATATTGCATTGCTATTGGGGAATTGTGCTAGCCATCTAGCATTAACCAAAGCTCGATCAAGTTTCTTTTAGATGAACCACCTTGAGCATTGTTTGTTTCATTGTTTGACCAAGTGTACTTGTGGCCGATGAAATTCAAATCTATCACACCCTAATTATCCACACATTGCTTGAAATCTTCTTAATAGTTTCTAAGATTACAGTTACCGTGAGCCTTAGACCTGTATAGTATCGAGTTGAAGTCTCCATATGTCAACCAAAGCAAGTCAGTACCTCTGTTTAAAGTGATAAGATCATTCCACAAGTCTGCTCTTTAGAAACCAAAGTTACTAGTATAGATGAAAGAAATAATAATGTCTGTTCTCTCTTACAAAAAAGACATTCTAATATGCATAATCCGATTAGGGGAATTAAGAAGCACCACTCGAATATCATCAGCCTTGTAGCATATGATAATTTGCCAATGTGCATGTTATGAGTAATTGGTAATCTACTTCCAACAAAACCCAAGTATATTTAACTTACCAACATTCTCTAATTTTATTTTTGTTTCAAGTAATCCTATAATTTGAAGCTTCTCCCTCATGAAAAAATTCCTTAAAGTAGCTTGCTTTGTAGGGCAGTTTAATCCTCTGACATTCTATACAGTAATTGACATATTAAAGATGTTTGTTTTTGGAGCCTTTACTCTTGCTTCTTTGAGATCTTCTCCTCTCTACTATTTGAAATGGTGTATTCGAATCCTCATTATCAGTGCCAACATCTTTTCTAGATTAGTTGCTTAGTTAATGAGTTTTAGCTTTAGGTGTTTCAATATTGGCTTGAAGAATTGGTGAAGAGTCATGTATACTTTTTTCACTAGAAGAAACAATTTCAATCAAAGAAGTATGTTCAGCAGTGGGGTCTGCAATTGCATAAGGTAAATTATTTTGAGAATCAAATGGGTTATGATTTCCAGGATAGTCTCTTGATTAGTGTGAGGAGACTCGATAGGAGGCTGATCAATTGCATCAGTAGGATTCTCTACTTTTGTTACAGGCTCAATATTGGCATTACCACTAGTCTTGGTGCTAGTCATTTCTTCCTTAATTAATTCAGTCCCCATTAACTCTAGATAGCTCCCTGTTTGGAATTTTTTCCCAGTTGCCTTCAACATTTTCCCCTAATGTTTAAGAAATGGCTTCCATTGGTAGGAGATAGAAACAGTGTCCTCCCATAGTTTGTTTCCCTCTCTTAGTCTCATAATAGGTATCTCATTTGGAAGCTCCTTGTAGAGTTCAACACTAACACTTATACAAGCATATCTTACTCTCTTTTTTTTTGGTAGTAGTCTCATTATTATAAAGGAGTTTCCCTATGAAGCTAGCAAGGGAACTCAATCCTTGTGTAGTCCAGTATTTGAGGGGAATGTTATGGAAATGATCCATAAAGGGATGTTCTGAACTTTGATAGATTCCAGCTTCAAGCTAGGCTGCCAAACTTGCAAAAATTTAGGTTGTTTTCCAACATGTCATGGACCTTCCTCTAGTATTTCTGTGGGCTTGAGAGGTTGAGTTAAGGGTGAGCAAGATGAGGTTTTCCTCAGTTAGAAGCACTTCTATAAGTCCTTTGTTATTCCATAACTGATGTGCCCATTTGTGGATGATTAGAAAAAGGGGTCGTTGATCAAAGAAGAAACTTACAGGGGTAGCTTCCCAACTACGTGCACCCTCTTCTAGTATTTCAATCTCCGAACAAGCAATGAGCTTACCATCTATCTCTATAGGAGGTTTGAATATAAGACTCAATGCTTGCTGATACCCAACTACTTACTTCCAGCTTTTCTAGGGAGTGAAGGCTAAAGGTGTTGTGGTGTAGGTGGTGTCGAGTAGAGCTTGGTTTGGTAGGGTCAGGAAGGATACGAGAACGCAAAGCTGGGACTGCATCCTTACCAATGTTAGCCAAAGACTGCATTGTTAGAAACTAAAGTTATGAAAGGAAACAGATAGCTTTGGTAGTTATGAAAGGCTGAAAAGTAACGGTTCAAAATGGAAAAGGAAGATGGCGAGAGAATGAATACGTTCTAGTGGGACTAAAGTACCTATGACAAGAAATTATCTGGTTTTCCAAAGAATATGTAGTAGAAGAGGAGGAAGGGAGGGTGTAGAAGGAGGAAGGTAATCAGAGATGTAGATGCGTACCTAAGTCAAGCTAGCTGAGCCTGCATGAATTTTTCGAGTCACCATACATGGAGAGTGTCGAGAGGGCCATGTGATTAAGGAGTTGCTTGTCTCCTAGAATTTGCAAGGGCACAGTCAAGCTAGTTTTCTTGGGGGTTCTCTTACTCATTTATTAGTAAAAGATGTACCTTTTGTTTTTGATAATGATTGTTTACTTGCTTTTAACAGGTTAAAAGGCGTATTGACATTAGCACTTATTTTACAACCACTAGACTGGAGTTTACCATTTGAATTGATGTTTGATGCTAGTGACTATGTAATTGGATGTGTATTGGGGTAGCATAAGGATAAAAAGTTGCATGCCATCTACTACGCCAATCGGACTTTAATAGGACCTCAACTTAACTATACAACCACAAAAAAAAGAATTGTTAGTTATATTTTTTGCATGTAACAAGTTTTGTTCTTACTTACTAGGTTTGAATGTTGTTGTGTTTGCATATCACGCAGCATTGAAGTATCTTTTTTCCAAGAAGGATGAGAAGCCCTGATTGATCCAATAGATCCAACTCGTACAAGAATTTGATATAGAGATTAAGGATAAAAAAGGAGTAGAAACATGGTAGTTGATCACCTGTTAAGGTTAGAACGAGGCGAGTTGTACCCACAAGCATAAATCAATAAGCAATTCCCTAATGAGACGTTATTCTTAGTTAATGAATTAAGTATTCTATGGTTCGCAGACATCGTGAACTATATCACAGGTGGTATCCTTCTACCTCATTTTTCTTACCAGCAAAGAAAGAGATTTTTACATGATTATGCACAATATATGTGGGAGGAACCAATTTTGTACAAGAATTGTACTGATGGATTAATTAAGTGATGTGTTCCAAATAATGAACTTTGCGATGTTTTAACTTACTGTCATAGTTCTTTGTATGCAGGATATTACGCGACCAACAAGACAGCCGCAAAAGTGTTAGAATGTGGATTCTTTTGGCCAACATTATTTAAAGATGCACAGGACTTTGTGAAAAGATGTGACAGATGTCAAAGAGTTGGGAACGTTTTAAAAAGAGATGAGATGCCATTATCGATAATCTTAGAAGTTGAAATATTTAATATTTGGGGGCTAGACTTTATAGATCTATTTTTTTCCTCGTTCGGAAATACTTATATCCTAATGGGTGTTGACCATGTATCAAAATGGTCCAAGGTTATGGCAACTCTAAAAAATGATGGCTGAGTAGTTCAAAGATTTATTAAGTGAATATTTAACAGATTTGGAGTGCCAAAGGTCATAATCAATGACGGAAGTACACATTTCTTTATCAAACCATTTGAGGCTCTATTGAAAAGATATAGGGTGCAACATCGTGTCACAATGCCTTACCACCCCTAAACGAGTGGGCGAGTAAAAGTGGTAAATAGAGAGCTGAAAAAGATTTAGAGAAGATTGTCAATAGTTCAAGAAAAGATTGGGCAACTAAGTTAGATGATGCAGTTTGGGCCTAATGGACAACCTTTAAGACAACCATTGCTACGACACCCCACCGATTAGTTTATGTTAAGGCTTGTCATTTGCCAATGGAGTTAGAGCATAAGGCATACTGGCAATCAAAGCGTTGAACTTTAACTTGCAGTCAGTGAGAGCAGATTGCTGCAGCTGAATGAATTGGAGGAGTTAAGATTGCACGCCTATGAGAATGCCAAACTGTATAAGGAAAGAGCCAATAAATGGTACGATGCTTATATTAAAAAGAAGGAGTTCGAGCTCAGAGATATGGTCTTATTGTTCAAATCTTACCTTCGATTATTCCCTGGTAAGTTGAAATCAAGATGGAGTGGCCCATTTCAACTCACTAAAATTTTCTCACATGGTGCATTGGAGTTGACCAATGACAAAGGTGAGACATTCAAGGTAAATAGTCACCAGTGTAAGCTTTATTTTGGAGAAAATTTGCCCTAAGATCAATAAGTGCTTTCTCTCTCCCCCTAAAGTAGTTCGAGTATGATGAAGTCCCGCAAGTGACTTTAAACCTAGCACTGGAAAGAGAGATTTAGGTACGGTTGGCGAAGATGGAGTGCCAAGAACATTATCAGACTAAGAAACTCCTCAAATTTTTTGAACTTTAAAAAGTACATGTGTCATCGCCGCTACCTTTGCTGCCACAATCTCTATAAGCATTTTCTTGCCTCTACTTTTTATTTATTTTATTTTTATTTGCTATTTATATTATATGTTTAGTTTTCCCATTGCATATCACTTTCATACATTGAGAACAATTTGTCATTCACGTGTGGGGAAGTGGTATGCTAATGCATTCGCATCGCATGTTGCTTGTATATATGACTCCTCATGTTTGTGTAATGTGCATTTTTTTTTCTTTTTTCCATTGTTTTGCATATACTTGATTGTGTGAATAGGTAATGGCTGAAATTTTAATGAGAATTAGCTTACTTTTAAACAAAATTGTTTAACTTGTGAAAATATATTATCTTAGAAAGTTATGTGTTAAGTTTCTTTAATATAAATATGTATGTTAATTAGGAAATGACACTTAGTTTTACATTTTATGTCATTCACTTTCATGTGTAAATAGTTTTAGTTACCTTTCATATAAATAATTGTCTTTAAAGAAATGAAGTAGGTTCAAAAAATAAAAAATAAAAAATAAAAAATTTGTGTGTGTTTTAAATAAATAACTATTACACTAACCTATAAAGTTAAGAACAGAGCTAGTAGCTAGTTGTGAGCAGTGATATAACTAAGTAACCAGGGGCATTCATCACAAATGTTTGTTTTCACATCAAATGGCTAAAATGACTCTCCATCCAAGCTAAATAAAAAACATAACCTAGTTGAGTAACTATGGGACATTCACCATAAACTTTTTGCCTTTGCATCAGAAAACTAAGTTAGCGCTAAAAAAACTCAAAAAAGTGATGTGTACAAATAAAAGCTTACTAAACTTGTAACAATAGCAATAATTTTCACGGAAGGAGAATTAGTGATAGTTAATCTTTTTAATTGATCGATAATAGTAAACATATGTTTGTAAGTCTCATAGGTGTAAGACTAAGTTGTTTATATTTTGATTAATATGTATTTTTATATTAAAGTGCTTAAACATGATGGAATTGGTTGATATATTGGAATTTGTTGAATAATTGTTGTTTAAGACCAAGTTAATTCCATCAGGTTGAGGCCATTGAACCATTAATTTTTATGTTGCATGTGTGCGTGCATGTGTGAATTTGTGTGCATTGTGTTGTTTTGTGTTTGATTTTGTTTGAGGGCAAGCAAAAGTGTTAGTGTGAGGAAGTTAGTAAGTGATATTTGTTATATGATTGTCTAATTCATTTTATGTAATAATGTGCATGTTTGGAATACATACTAGATGTTTAGCCTAGGTTTTGTGTTATTTTCATATAACTTGCATGTGTATGTGATTGTATATGACAAATTGCATGTTAGGTTATAAATGAAGGTTCGTAAGCTTAAGTTTTGCATGCTTTTCATGTGTTTTGATGTACATACATTTTGCATGGTTGTATGTCAATGTTTGGTCAGGATTTAGACCTTATTTGTGTTGATTATTAATTTACTTACATATGGACTTGTTGCAAGTATCAAAGGAGAAAGCTGGAATTTTCTAGGTAGAATCTAGAATTTTTAGCTTTCCAACTGGCAATTCCAACTTGCACCACATCCATCCTAAATCGGTTTAAGTACCCAAAGGGGTATAAACC
>JAOQMM010000006.1:8325370-8335657 GCA_027563515.1 Erythroxylum platyclados
CGAAAGCCATGGATAGTTCCAGCTCAACTAATCCTTCCGCCACTAACAGCAGCTCAGCAACCTCAGTGATCAAGTCGCTCATTACATCAGCCTTTCCTGCCACTCCTGTCAAGTTGGATAGGGGAAATTACCTCCTATGGCAATCAACAATTCTTCCCATCATAAGGGAACTTTGCCTGAAAGGCCACATTCTTGAGACGATGAAGCGTCCTCAAGAGTTCATCACCGAGAATGCAGAGACCAAACTTAATCCTGATTTTGCAGAATGGATTGCTCCTGATCAACTACTGCTTGGTTGGTTATATACCACCATGCTCCTCGATATTGTGGCTCAACTAATGAACATTAATAACTCCTGTGAACTGTGGAAGTCAGTCAAAGAACTTTCTGGTGCGCATACTCGCACACGTGTTATGCTTTACAAGAATGAGCTTCAGCAGACTCGCAAAGGATTAATAAAGATGTAAGAATACCTCGCTAAGATGAAAAGCATCTCAGATAACTTGTTGTTGGCAGGAAATCCTATTTTTTATCTGATCTAACCAGTCACGTTCTTGCAGGTTTAGATGTAGACTACAATCCTATTGTTTGCCAGTTGACTGAAAAAGTCAACGTTTCTTGGGTTGAACTCCAAGCTTTACTACTCACCTATGAAAGTCGACTTGAGCAGTTAGAACACTTCAGTGCACTAAATATTAATCACTCTACTGCGAATCTCGCAACCTTCTCAAGGACTGGTGATAGACAGGGACAATACCGAGAAACTCCTAGAGGAAGTGTCCTAGAGGAGGTGTAGGAACCCGCAGTGGTCGAAACTTCAGAGGACGAGGCAGAAATTCACGAGGCAACCAAAAAATTAGATGCCAAGTCTGTGGACAAAATGGGTACTCAGCGGTCTCGTGCCATTTCAGGTTTGACAACTCCTATATGAGTTGTCCTCCTAATAATCAAAACAAGAAGAATCAAAGCTCTGACTCACGTTCATACTATTCAGCCTTCACTGCAACACCAGAGATAATGAACGATCCCAGTTGGTTTCCTGACAGTGGTGCAAACTCACATGTAACCAATTGCCCCTCTCATATTGAAAGTCCTCTGCAATACCAAGGTAAATCTGCTCTGATTGTTGGAAATGGTGACTTAGTTTCTATTAGCCACACTGGTAATGGAAATTTGCACACATCTGAAGAAAAGAATTTGAGATTAAAGAATATTCTCTATGCCCCAAATATCACTTGGAATCTTTTAAGTGTTTACAGACTCACGAATGATAATGATGTGTTTATTCAATTTCACTCTCAGTTTTGCCTTGTGAAGGATGAGAAGACAGGGAAGGTACTCCTCAAAGGGACTGTTGAAGATGAACTTACAAAATTAAGGACAATAAAAAGATTCCTTCACTCTGTTTCTTAGCATCAGAAGAAAACCAGACTTCGGACAGTGAATTAGAAATCTGGCACCGACGTTTGGGACATCCTTCTACCAATATTCTGTCTCAGATTTTACATGATTGTAGTTTAAAAGTTAGAAATAAACCTCCCTTTTGTGAGGCATGTCAATTTGGAAAGATCCACAATCTCCCATTTAACAGAATAGATTCTCATGCTATTAAGCCCCTTAATCTTATACATACCGATGTTTGGGGTCCTTCTCCAATTCAATCAATGAATGGTTTTAAATATTATGTCCATTTTATTGATGATTTCAGTCGATTTACCTGGATTTATCTGCTCAAAAACAAAAGCGAAGTGAAAGGCGTCTTTATTCAATTTAAAAATATAGAGAATTTGTTTGAAAGGAAAATCAAGGTATTGCAAAGTGATTGGGGTGGTGAATTTCGAAATCTAAGTAGTATCATTCAAGAGTCAGGGATTCATTTTTGTCACTTGTGTCCTTATATATCTGCGTAAAATGGAAGGGCAGAGCAAAAACACAGACACATAGTTGAACTCGGTCTCACATTACTTGCTCAAGCAAAAATGCCTCTACGCTACTAGTGGGAATCCTTTGAAACTGCTGTAAATCTCATTAATTTTCTTCCTACTCCTGTGCTTGCAAGGAAATCACCTTTCCAAGTTCTTTTCAACAAACAACCTAACTATAGGAGTCTTAAGGTTTTTGGTTGTGCTTGCTATCCTTGTTTAAAGCCCTACAATCGACACAAGCTTCAATTTCACACCACAAAATGGGTGTTTATTGGTTACAGTCGACATCACAAAGGCTTTAAATGTTTGGTTCCTATAGGAAAAACTTTTATCTCGCGACACGTGACCTTCAACGAAAAGGATTTTCCCTTCTCAAATGGTTTTCTTCACATGTCTCAGCCTGCTACACAGCGAGAACATAAGAATGGAAGCCTTCTGCTAGATATGCTTATGTTACATCCAAGGGAAACACCAACGCCTGAGAAGATAGATAAACCAAGCTTGTCTTCCAAAGCTAGCAGTGATGATCCTCAAGCATGCAATAATGATTGTACATAACAACTTGATCAGAATCTTGAAACAACAAAGACGCGACATCTGTCAGACTCCAACCCAACGCAACCACTTCCTTCCTCTACACATGACTTGAGTCTCGGTAATCAAGGCTACAATATGGTAACCAGATCTCAAAGAGGTATTTTCAAGCCTAAGTTTCCAATTGTTGGTACAATCACCAAAATCACCACAATGGAGACTGAACCTTCATCTGCTTCAGAAGCTCTTCAAGATGAACGATGGTGAGTTGTTATGGCTAACGAATATGAAGCACTTATGAAAAACAAGACGTGGGTTCTGGTACCTCACAAACCTGATCAGAAACTGGTTGGCTGTAGATGGGTTTTCAAGATAAAATATAACCCAGACGATTCTATAAAAAGACACAAAGCGTGGCTCATTGCAAAAAGATTTCAACAAGATGTGGGAATCAACTTTGGCTCCACTTTCAGTCCAGTAGCCAAGATCACCACCATTCATCTTGTACTTACATTGGTTGTGTCCCTGAAATGGTCCATACGATAGGTAGATATTAACAATGCGTTCTTAAATGGGTTCCTTGAAGAAAATGTCTTTCTAGCTCAACCTAAAGGATTTGTTGATCTTCTCCACCCTAACCATGTCTGCAAGCTTCACAAAGCACTCTATGGCCTCAAACAAAAACCCCGAGCCTGGTTCGAGAGACTGAGGAATGTATTGATCAGCTGGGGATTTGTGAATGCAAAGAGCGATAACTCCCTTTTTATCTTAGCTTACAAGGAATTTGTTATCATTGCTTTGATATATGTTGACGATATTCTAGTGACAGGAAGTAATACTAAGCAGCTGAAAGCGTTCACTGATAAGCTGAATGTTATATTTTCCTTAAAAGATCTTGGTGAAGCACATTTCTTCCTGGGTTTTGAGATCCATCAAGACACTACTGGAATCCATCTCAATCAAGGGAAGTACATCAAGGATCTACTTTCTAAATTCAACATGCTTCATGCCTCACCTTGCAACAGGCCAATGACAGCTGGAAAAGTAATGACTGCTGATGAAGGAGAAGCATTCGTAGATCCATCAAAGTTTAGAAAAACAATCGGTAGTCTTCAATATCTGACCAATACTAGGCCTGATATATCTTTGTTGGCAAACCATCTCAATCAATTCCTCAGCTATCCAACTACAGCTCATTGGCAGGGAGTTAAACGAATTTTGAGGTATCTAAAAGGTACCGCACACCTTGGTCTTCATAGACAACCCTCTTCTCATTTTAATGTAATTGCCTATGCTGATGCCAAGTGGGCAGCGTGTCCTAAGGATCGTCGCTCGGTGTCTAGGTATTGTGTGTATGTTGGAAAAACACTAGTTTCTTGGTCCTCAAAAAAGCAAAGCGTTGTTGCTCGCTCAAGCACAGAATCAGAGTATAGAGCACTTGCGAACTCAGTTGCCGAAGTCATGTGGCTTAAGTCCTTGTTAACTGAACTTAAGGTTCCCTGCACCAAGCCCCCAGTAATCTGGTGTGACAATATCAACGCAGGTACTTTAGCTGAAAATCCAGTCTATCATGCTCGGACAAAACACATAGAGATTGATGTTCACTTCGTAAGAGATCAAGTCCTTGCTCAGCAACTTATTATTAACTATGTTCCATCTTTCGAACAGACCGCTGACTGTTTTACTAAAGCTCTTGGATACTCACTCTTCTCCCATTTTAGATGCAAACTCGGAGTCACTCTTGGACCCTCTCGTTTGAGGGGGGATGTTAAGAACCAAACCCATAGGCGCCTCATCTAAGTATAGTGTAGTGTAGTTTGTTAGTTTGTTATAACAGTAAAATATTTAAAAATAATTCTTTTGTGATTACGTTTTAGCTCCCTTACAATCTTGTAACAGCCTTAAGCTATATATGTAAATCTAAGACATCAGTTAAGCTTAAAGCTCGAACGGACTCGACTCAACTCAACTCAGTTTGAAGTCAACGAGTTTGACCTAATTTGGCTAGACTTTGGGCCGTGTTTAAGTTTTTTGGCTGAATCGTACTCTCTTCTTCCTGTATCCAACTTCATCTTTCCTCTTATCTAAAATAAATCAAGTAAACCTCCATGTTGCCTGTTCCCCACAGAGGAAGACTTGCTGAGCAATCACCTAAACTAAAGGCCGGTGTTGGTGTTGGTGTCGATGTTGAGCTCGGATCAAATGCAGTTGGAGCTCTTGGAGGCTTGACTTCTAGAAAGGGTGGCGAATCTGGTGGAAGTACCAGTGTTGGTGCTAGTGGTGAACTTGGATCAAATGGACTTGGAGCTTTTGGAGGATTAACCTTAGGGGAGGGTGGAGCGAATGGAAATGGAAGTTTGAGCAGGACAGATGAATTCCTCAAGCTACCATTTCCATCCCTACCAAAATGAGGAAAAGATCAGAATATTCTTAATCAACCAATGGTCCTTGTCTTATGTTTAATCTAACGGTGCAATATATGTTTAAATTTTCACTCTTTTTATTTTTATTTTTTTGTTCCAAGGCCTTCGTTGTACTTTTATTAACAGAATAAAGAAATTTCTTAGAAGTTTCGTCTTAATTTCTTTCCATCCAAGTAAAAAATTTAGAAAATATCTAAAATATTAAAATTACCTAAATTTCCATATTATTTTTATTTACCCAAATTTATCCAAATTAAAAAGAAAATGTGCTAATAATGTAATTGTTGCAAAATTAAAATAAAGATGACTGAAAATTATAATGAAAATAAATGTCTCACTAATTAAATTTTATTATGATAAATATTTAAAATCGCAATTTAATTTGCACGTTCAAACACTGGACTTAATTATGTCTCACTTGATAAAATGTCATCCACATGAACTCCAGCGCATCCAACACCTCATAATCTTGCAGCGATATCCATTGACTTTCTATCATCATAAAATCTTGTGAGCACTCTTGTCCAATAGACCAAGTCCACACTTATTATCATCATAATCATCTTTCAGACCCTTCCATTGACTGAAGAGTAGCAGCGCATACACTATCAACAAGCGAGAAAGCAGGAGATCCCTGAGATATTAGAAAATGGCTATGAAGAACTGTTTTCAAGTCACCACAGTGTGCAATACAACTAGAGCCAGTGTTTGCCGTCCATTTGCTTCCTTAAAGAAGCTTCATTTTCCAACAAGTAAAGGACTTCACAAACCCAACATATCGCTAACTTCTTCTCCATTCTTCGCTCCTTCCAGAGGCAGCTACCAGTCGTCTCGCATTGTTTGCAAAGCCCGTGAAGCTTTAGACCAAGGTTTATAAATTATCCCCTTCGCAACTTTCCTAGTAAGTTACATAGTTGCAGCATTTTTTTTTTCTCTTGACTGTTTAAATAACTTGTGAAAGACCGTGCTTGAAATTACATGCAGTGCAAGTGGTGACAGACTCAAGCTGGGACGAACTCGTGATAAAAAGCGAAAACCCAGTACTGGTGGAGTTTTGGGCACCATGGTGTGGACCATGTCGAATGATAGCACCTGTAATTGAGGAATTGGCAAAAGAGTACGCTGGCAAGATCGCATGTTACAAGGTAAACACAGATGATTGTCCAAATATAGCAACTAATTATTCGATTAGGAGCATACCAACTGTGCTGTTCTTCAACAAAGGTGAGAGGAAAGAAAGTGTCATCGGTGCCGTGCCCAAGTCTACCTTGTCTGGTGCCATAGAAAAGTATGTAGAGGCTTAAAATGGAATATGCAAAACTGCACGAGCTAATTATTCCCATATTTTTCAGATGATAACATATTAAGAATTTTATGTATATTTCACTGCCATAATGATTCTTCAAATCGTGTGTATATATGCAAAATTATTTCTTACTTCTAAATGCCTTTGATTTTCTAGTTTACTACTTGGTCAGTATTCAAGAAGAAAATTTGCGTTTGTCCCAAACAGTATCTGATCACTATTTGGGTTAGATACCTTGCCAGAGGAACTTGCTATTAATCTAAAAGCAAGCCGATCAACCTGCTTATATGCACAATATCTTTTGTAATTAAAAAAATAGAACAAAGAATTAAAATGCTATTGGACTGTAGTGCCATGATGGTGAAGGGGAAAAAACTACAACAAAGTAGAGTATTAGCTACCAAAACAAACATAGCTAAATGTTTTTAAAACGTAGCCTATAGTTATTTGTAAAATTTTTATTTCGTCTCACAAATCATTACCAATTTATCGTAGTTGAAAACTATAGGCGATGTTTTCAGAATTGTAGATAAAAAGTTTTAGCTACAAAATATTTTTGTGGCTAAAACATTACAAAAACATAACTAAAAATTGAATGGAGGCAGGGAAAATTTTGGTGTCAAATGATTGACTATGGAAATACAGCGTAGCTAATAGTTTTTTGTTACATTTTATCTTCGTAGCTATATAATATTTGCTAAATTTTTTATAACATAGTCAAATATTATTAGCTACGCTTTTTAATGTAGCCAAATATTATTTTTTACGTTTTATATACCATAGCCAAATATTACTTGCTATGTTTTTAATAATATCACAATATTTAATCCATGACATTGAAAAATATGTTTTGACATAATATATCAACATGTTTTTAATGTGAATTATTTGCTTATTATTATTAAATTAAATCATACAAAAAGATTATTAATTCAAAAAAATTGAGCATTGTACATAAAAGTAAAATTATATAAATATCATTAAATTATATCAACAAAAAGAATATGACATTAAAGGATAATCCTTTGTTCATATACAAGATATGCCATGCTCAGATTACAAAAATATTAGAGCATAACCCAAACGACTACCTAGTGTTTTCCTTGTCCATGAACCTGTAATAATCCAAAAAGCTTAGTTAAAATCAACTAAAAATATTATGAGAGCATTGATACAGTAAGTATTTGGTTTTGATTAAAGCAAAATTCACATAACTGTACCATTCACAATATAATTAGTCAACAGTTACATCTTCATCAATTCTATAATTCGATAAAAATTATTAAAATTAAATTATAGTATATACAAGAAGTGATAGAAAAAGTATAGGAGACAGAATTAATACCCTTCACTTTGTTCTTCATTTATATCATAATTAGGGTCAAGTAATCTTTTGAATAACATATCATGTTTTGCTAATTTTACTCGAGTTTCTTATCCCTGATTCCTTCAACTTATAATGCAACCTTAAGCTTATTGTTTTCCTCTTAAAGGTGTTCAACGATTGTTTTATATGTTGAGGTTGAAAATTTTGGCTTAGGGCCAAAGCCAAGGCCTTTCACAATGTCGGAACGAGTACCAAGTAACGTATCACAAATGTTATCTACACTGAGCTTATTCTGCTCATACATAGACTTCTCTAATAACTCTTGTATCTTATTCTAAAATTAAAAATATATATACAATCAACATATTAGTACTTACTACTATATTAATATATTAACAACAATATTTAACAAAACTTTATGTTTTTCTAGTTGTTTTTTGCTTCTTCTAACACTCATCCTTTACCTTATAGTGAGTGACTTTATATAATATAATCTTATCACACTGTTGTCTATGTAGTTCCTTCTCACTCTGTTTTATGAAATACAAAACAAGGCACATATAATAGTGAAGTGTTTATTGATTTAAGTATAACTTGCAAACATAGAACTTACATATTCATTTCAGACAACTACAAATGACTTTGACCCTTGAGGTGTTTTCATTTTTGATCTATTGACCATTGCCTTCTCACAATTTTGCTAAATAAAAAAAAGAGCGTAACTTAGTCGTTAAACCACCTAACAAGATTAATGCAAGCAAATGTGAAGACAAAACAATTAAACTTGAACATTTGGATCAACCCAATAATCACGCAAACTATACCAATTTTCTTTAGAAATTCATTCATGAATATGGCTTTGTGCCTCCGAATTAGAAGGAAAAGATTTATAATACTTATGCAACTTGAAATGGTGATCCCTGATCCTTTGTTTCAATAATAAAGTAACACAATTTGAAATATTTAGGTTCTTAATATCCACAATATTCAATTTGATTTCTTTGTAAATGAAATTTTTAACTTCAATAATTGTCTAATTGTCCAAGAGTTATCAGGTTTATTCTTCATGTTCTAAAAGTTATTTCCTTTGAGATATTCCTTATGAATCCATTTGACATATTTGGGATTCCTAGTTATTATAAAGTCTTCAAATCCTTTTAGCAAGCAAAACCTTATTAGTGGCTTTAATAGATCTCATCCTCATTTTTGTTTGAGCCTTAAGTAAGCATATATCCTTCTTGCTTACTCTGGTTAAACTGATGTTGTCAATTCCACTAAATCAAAGGAAATTGTTAAGGTTTCTATCAATAAATTTTGTCATGTTATGAGGCAAAGAGAGGAGGGAACACTAATAAATATAAAGGTTACTAAGGATAGAAATTATAAGCTAAAGCCTCCCAGTATAGGGTAGAACTTTGTTCTTCCAGCTTCCTATTCTTCTGAGAATTGAGTCAAAAAGAGGCAAGCAATCTTTATCAATGGGTCTAGAGGTGGTTATAGGGATTCCCTAATATTTGAAAGTTGGAATCCGAAATTTCAAATACCTGATAAGAAGGACAATTCTTGGGCTATATTTCTAGAACTTTTGGAATCTGAAATTTCAAATACCTGAATCGAAGGACAGTTCTTGCACTATGTTTCTAGACTTTCTCTTTTAGAATTGTCTACTATGAGTCCAAAGAGAGCTAAGAAGTATAGTGATTTCATGAGAGTGCTAATAAAGGATTTATCAACTCTACAAATCAAAATGAGATCATTAGCAAAAGATAAATTGAAGGGCTTCAATGACTTGCATTTGTAATGGTATTTGAAAGTCATGCTTTGATTAATGTTCTGGGAGATAAGGCGAGTTAAAGCCTCAAGATAAAGGGTGAAAATATATAAAGTAAGAGGGGATCACTTTGTCTGATACCTTTAGCTCCCTTAAATATATAGGTGGCTTCCTCATTAATAAGAACACTAAAGGTAGTGCTAGAGATGCATTATTATATACAATTAATAAATACCCTTTGAAAGCCAAAGCCATAAACGTGTTTAAGATGAATTTCCAACTATTGGAGTCATAAGCCTTGAAAAAGTCAATATTCATAGAGTAACTTCTAATTGATTTCTTCTTATGATAAGCTTTAAATAACTCATGTGCAGTCAAGATATTATGGCCATTATTTGTCTCAGACATGAAGACATCTTAGGAGGGATTTATTATACTCTTTAGCACAAAACTTAGCTTGGTCACTAGGATTTTAAAAATGATTCTATAGATAATATTGGAGGAGGCTATTGTTCTATAGTCATATAAAGTGAAAAAGGATAGAGAAGTTTAGGGAAAAGACATAATAATATTTGTTGATTTCTTTAAACAGCTTCCTTGATGAGAAAAACTCACAAATTGTCTTAATGACCTGATTCTCAGTAAACCCTATGATTTTTTGAAGAAAAACACATTGAAACCATCTAGTCCTAGTGTCTGATTAAGGTACATATTAAATAAAGCTTTTTTCAATTTCCAAGATAGTAATAGGTAAGCTGAGCATATTTAGTTGATCTTGAGCAAAGTTGTGATGGATAAAATTACGTAAAGCTTGCACATAACAAATAGAGTTAACTTTAATCCCTAAAATATCATTTTTTTTAGAAAGTAAATATAATGAAACAATAATAAGAAGAAGAGTTTACAACTAAGGGGAGTACCCTTAGACAGCTACACTATCCACACCACTCTTACAAGAGGAAGCTGTGAACTAAAACTTGCTTAAATTACAGATGCATTGC
>JAOQMM010000006.1:8340597-8363824 GCA_027563515.1 Erythroxylum platyclados
TCTCGCGATGACAAAACCACTCCTTTATGAAGCACCTTCTCACGAAATAACATTTGTTGGTTTGTTGGAGCAATTTCTAGATTGCTATACCCATTAACAGCTCCTAAACCACCAAGCAGCTGGTTCCCCATATCCTGTTGTTGGTGATTCATACTTTGATCCCGAACCATTGATGCCATACCGACACGTCCATTCATAACTGAGTTATTACCCATTGCAGCTCTAATGCCATTAGCAATTGCAGACTGGCCTAGTCCTCCCATTGTGCCAAATCCAGCACTCCCCATTCCAGTATTGACAGTTCCATTCCCCACCATGCCATTCCCCCCATTGAAAACCGCATTATTTGTTGGTATAATGCCATTGACATTTTTTACATCATTCCCTAGAGAACCAACTCCTGTCATACCTCCCTTTCCATTAAGTTGGTTGGACATTATCATTTCATGTATGCTTTTCTGAACAGAGCTCTGAGAATCACCATGGTCTACCTCACCAGAAAGAGCTGTTTGTTGCAAGGGAATATTGGCAGGCGAATTTGTTGAATTTATATGCTTGGCAGTTGTTAAGGCAGTATGAGATGTTTGTGGGGGATTGTTAGTAGAGGAGGGAGTTGGAGACTGGAACGGAGAAGGATTAGATTGTGCCTGTGGTATGGTACTCGAGGAAACTGGGGATGAAATCTGAACAGAATTTCCACCATATGGGCTGGTTGCATTATTAATGGAAGTTTGTTGCCTAGAATTCATAGAATTTTGGTGAAGCAGCCCAACAATAGTGCTGGCAGAGGTTGATGCAGTTGCAGAATTAAGGGCGTTAGTTGCACTAGGAACACCATTGGTAGTAGCGATCTGCATAGCTGGATCATTAGTCAACTTCTGGGGAATTAATTGTTGTTGTTGTTGCTGCTGCTGCTCTTCAGATTGTTGTGCTCGACTGTGAATTCCAGAGGAAGTTGTCCTCCTTGGGAACTTGGCTAAACTTTCTGAAAACCATCACAAAATACATGGAATCAAGTATTACGTTGGTTTAAGATAAGACATAAACCTAGTCTTAAAGCCAGCTTCATATTTTCATCTTTAACCAAATCCAGAGCAAAAATAATGTTAACACCAGAATTAAGAACATCCTCACTGAGTCATATACTTCAATAAGATGGTAAAAAAGGACCAGAAGCAACTAAGGATGGAAGTGTTGCACATCCAAAATTCAGCAAAAGAATTGTATCAATTAAGGGGAAAATAAGTCAATGATTTAAGTATTTAGCTAGTTATGATAAGCCATCACAAGCACACAGTTTATGCTATTGAACTAACATGGTAAAATGAGGATAGAAGATATTAAAATTTATAAATACCATTCACTCGGTAACTTAAGGAAATCACAACAGTGAACAACTTGAAAACAAAAGAACAATAATGGCAAGCAAAACTACCACCATAACTTACCCATAGGTCCAGTCCCAGTTTCTCGGCTATAATCAATCAAATCCTTCATACTGTTAACGACTTCAGATATCTGCAACCATGTTTACACTATAAGAGACCATTAAAAATCAAGTAATTCAATCAAAGAACACACTAAACCACTACTTGATGCTTAGATTTTAATTTCTCTCAAAAGTACCATTACCAAAATTTTGAAACGAAAGTGCAAAACAGATTTTTAGAAGTATATATAGATGCTAAGCAAACTCATAAATCATAAATGATTACACCCATGACTATTGTAAAAGGGTAAATAAGTTGAAATGAATAGGATTGGTAATCTCTAATTGAGAGAACAAAAGTCAGAAAATGAATATCTAACCAACTGCATTAGACCAAACTGACATCTGAAACTTAAAAAAATCTACATTTATACTGTCATACAAAAGGTAACATCAGCCACTTAACACCAAAGAATTGACATGTGCCATGAAGCCTATCTGATCTGTGAAAGAAGTATGTAGTCACCTGAAGGCACCGCACGTATCTCTTTGTATATCCCAAATCATTTACCAATGGTACTTCCAATGCTTTTGCCAGTTGCCGAGCTGATGCAACAAACCTACAGATAAATAGTTCTTCAGTAAATGACAATACATTCAGCTTTTCTCACATGAAGAAAAAATGAAAAAATAGCCAATTTTGCTACTGTACTGGAACACAAGAACAACAAATATATTTAAAGAAATGCAAACATTTATTTCTGCAGAGACATGAAGAAGGGAAACCATCGAATTCTCAAGATGTGATCCCCCACTCTACAGGCACAAAGCAATGCAAACATTTATTTCAGCAGAGACATGAAGAAGGGAAACCATGGAATTCTCAAGATGTATTACCCCACCCTACAGGCACAATCATCTCTTTTTCTAGCAACCAACGCCCTCCAATAAACACATACACATTGACATACAATTGAGTGAACAAAACTGAAATGCATTTCTTATAAGCCGACAGTGACTAGTAATGAGTCTTACAAGTTACAGCTACTTTGTAACTCTGGCACTGATAGATTAGAAGATGCATTCTGGGTTGCAGCCTGGTACTTCTGAGCTGCAGAACAAAGTTGACTGACCTGCAGTGATAAGTTTTCTTAGTTGGTCTCAATAATGAGTGAAATCAACTAATCTATCATTTACAATGTCTTGATGTAATTTGACATACAAAATGACTATCTGCTACATTAAGATATTTCAACTATTGTCACATCATATGTAAGAAAAATCCATTGACTTCCTGATTTAATCAAGTAACAAACAGGATGCTTTTTTTTCCCTGGTAATCACTTACAAAAGAATCTTATCTCCAGCAAGTTTTTTAATTACCTCCCAATTACAGCTAAACAAAGGCAATTATTAATAATGACAGTTTATCTTTGCTTACAACAATGGGTATTATGGACATGTCACAAAAATCAATAAGGCCTATAAGCCAGATTTTAGTACATCATGTCAAGAGCATTGCGAGGCCCAGGGCATATTCTGAATACAATTATAAGATCACAAGTAACATGTGCACTGAGTCAACATAAGCAATGTTGAAAAAAAGATATGATTGCAATGCAAACTAGAAATCTTGTATAGGTAATAAGATCCAAATTGTAAAAATCTCATCTGGGTAAGAAAAGCAGTATTAAGTTCTTTAATAACAATTAAAAGAAGTCAATAAAAGCAACACTCTCATCTCCCCCAAATATGGTTTTGAACATTTTACTAGCATCAGTAAATGCTTAATTATTCAGAACTAGTACCCAAAAAGGATTTTTAGCCCTGAAAACAAATTAAAATGTCTTTCAATTCTTTCCATAATGCACTCTAAGGTAAATATCCACCCGTTTACTTTAGACAAGTTTAATTGCATTGTTCATGCAATCAAAACCAACATGATAGCATTAGTCCCAAACTTAACGCCACTAACAACCATTAGATAAGTAATATCTAACACACTTAGACAGCAAGTGAGATGGATGGCTATCTTATTAATAAGATACAACCATTGAACATCCCTTGGGCACTCAAAATAAAGAGATATCTTAAGAATTAAGTACAGATACAACTAAGCGACCACAATTGACACAAAAATAGCTCTTGACCATTTCCAACAATCAGAAACAAGGTTCTACTAACAGAATATAGAAAAGATACGCCATATATAGAACAATGGGAAAAAGTCCCTGACATCAGCACTTAAAAGAGTTCAAAAAACTCCTTTCTTAGTCTCTGTAGCTATTAGAATATCATCAAATAGCCATAAACAAAACACCCAAATAGTGGCGTACTGATCATTAGTTTTCAAAGGTTAACTATCATATTGGACAGCTCATACCCAGCTGAAATTTCAAGATAATAACTCTAATCCTATTCAACAAATTGATAACAAAAACTCAATACCATCTATCGCCTCAAATCCAAGTAACCAACAATCAATAACAGAAACTTTGCAACTCAACCAACAGGCCAATGGACCTTTTTTAAAATATTCAGGGACAGAATGGAATGAAGAACTGCAGAGTATTAGCAAGTGAAAAGTTTGCTAGTCACCTGTGGTATCAACAATCTTCTAGGTATAAGTTCTTCGTGACGGCGAGCACAGAATTCCCAAGAGCAAATCTGCAAAAATAAAACAGAAGAACAAAGAAGTGCATGATCAGTAGGCAAAACATCAAAAAATTAGTAAGTTGTCAACCAAAAGGGCATATGAAGTGTAACCTTCAAGTCTGGAGAGAAGACTATTCTCAACTGACCATCACGAACAACACGAAGTTGTTCAAAAACACTTTCTTGTATTGCTTTCGCATAGTCCAGCACAATTTGCCCAGTTGAGTTTTGATACTCACGTGGCATGTCAACATACAGAAGTTCTTCCAAGGTTCCACTTTCATACTTGATCTTAAAAAGCCTGGGAAGAACCTCATAAGTTGCCTCTGGAGATACGATAGGCCAAAATAAGATATAGTACTACAAAGGAACAGAGAGTTGAATACAAGATATGTGTCAAATAAACCAAGCAAAGTCCTTTTTGCAGATCGCATCATACAAGGAAACACAAAAATTAAAATCTACTAACTTAACCAAAAGTGTATATCTGCTAACTTACCAAAACCACGGCCCGGCTTGCGACTGCAAATCTCACAGTGCCATACATCCTACAAATTTTGCATGTAAGACTATATCAATAAAGATGCCATGTTAAAAAGTAATCAGATTTTTCCACAGTATATTTCCATTAAACACTTAATTTTGTTCCATCTTAGGGCTTCAACTATGATCATTAAAAGGAGCATTAGCAAGACATGAAAAAGAGACTCAAACTTAGTTATTTTCTATACCTAATGCCTATATCAATTAAAATTCCATAGAATATAAGAAAACAAACAGAAGAAACCTTAAACTAATTCTTGCTAGATTTACTGCAAAACAGACCTGAGGGAAAACTCCAGTTGTTTGTCGTCCAGTTCCATACATAGAAACACACCACTTTTTTTTTGCATTGGGAGCAAAGTACTCAGCAACAAACTTCCTCCAGAACTCAATATTGTTGTCCTACATAGAAAGTAAGCATTACTGTAAAACCATAAATCCAAAACCAAACCTCTAAGGAAAGATATTGATGGCACAATCTTACTTCAGGCCTTCGTTGTTGCTGATGCATGTAATGTGTAAGACGACGTGCGCACATCCCAGGCTCATATACAGGTTTCACAGGATTTCTTAGAGGTATATTCTGTTGCTGAAACTGCTGTGGTAATTGAGACCTTTGCTGTGGCATAGCCTTCAAGAATTGTTGTTGTTGTTGTTGTTGTTGATGTTGTTGTTGTTGTTGTATTTGCAGCAATCTTTGCTGCTGGAATAAATTAAGCTGTGCAGCAGCCTGAGAAGATTGCCTCGACATAGTGAGGAAGTGTTGCTGTTGCTGTTGTTGATGTTGCTGTTGTTGTTGCAGAAACGATTGGTCTGACTGTTGGGATTCTAACTTCACTGGTGCAATACTTCTCATAACCTGGAACTGTTGAGGTTCCAACTTGACTGGACCAAGATTTCTTAATGACTGCAGCTGTTGCTGTTGTTGATCATTAGTTGACTGAGGCTCCAATTTAACGGGGCCAATACCGCCTAAGCCTCCACGAATTGCTTGAAAAGGGTGTTGTTGTGGTTGCGTTCCGTGAGGAGCAGAGAATTGTTGCAGAGGTTGCTGACTATGCTGAAAACCTTGAGATTCAAGTTGTTGAGTCTGTTGTTGATCTGACAAGAGCTGGTTTCCAGAAGGATTTGGGAATTGCTGTCCCTGAACATGACCAGCTGGGCCAGGGTTCACAATATTTGTAGGTACAAAAGATGGTGAAGAACCACTGAAACCAATTCCATTACCAGCACCAGAAAGAGGGTCAGACTCAGCTCCACCATCAATACCTCCACGCTGGTTACTTGCAGAACCAGCAAGTCCTGGATTTGGGCCCCCATTACCAAAAGACTGATTAAGGAAGGATGAGGCATTCGGCATGTTACCAAGCATATTGATATTGTTAAACTGGCTACGAGGGGACACTAGAGAAGATAAGGCTGTTTGGGGAGGAAAAGGACCTCCTTGAGATCCTAACATCCCTGAATTTGTCCTCAAAGGAGAAGGAGAAACAGACTGGGCACCACCAACTGGAGTAGGCGGCCCCGAAGGCACCATGTTATCAAGAATCACAATCTAAAATCACTATTTGAAGTATCACAACTATATAAAAGAACATGAATGAAATTGCTCTGAAGTTACAGAACAAAGGTTGAATTGAACTGGGTCAGAATTGCAACTCCATATTCAACATTTTAGATTCCAAAGTCCTAATTTTTCACTGACAGATACAAAAAAATTTTGTCTCAAACAACATAGTGCTTCCTTTTACCAACACACCAGGCAAACCTAACTCAAGGAACAGTCTTCGATTTTTCACATTCTAGAACCACGCCAGCCCCGCACTACCAGTAATCTATGAGACAAATTCCTGCATGACATATAAAGTTTCAGATCCACTTTAAAGTCGATATCGGGTAAGGTTACAAAATTAATCAAGCTTACACTACCAAGCGCAACTTAAAAGAAACTGCACCCTATCAACCAAAACCCATAAATAAAATTACCAAAGACACTAAACTTGATAAAATATAAAAAGAAACGCATATTCCCAAAAGCATACCGGTAAAAAGGTTTCGCAAAAATTGAAGAAAAACCATCACGGCAAGGAGCTTATCTACTCACTCAAGTTGAAATTCATATCTCAGAAGCACAGTGAATAACAAGCCTTCATTAAACAAACAGCCGCAAAGGTGGAAACTTTAGCAAAACCAGAACACAACTGACACTTGCAACGGAAAACGGAAAAGCAAAAACATGCTAGAAACAAAGAATAAGAACCAACGTCGATCGAGCCCTAATAAGCTCCAGCGACAAAACAAGTCTCTGAAAAAGTGCGTAAAAATTAACGGGTTTTGACGTGAATGAGGAAAAATTGTAAAGGGTCTATGCTATACTATAGAACAAAAAAGAAGCACATAAAAAAAAAAAGAAAAAAAGACAACACACATCTTAGAAGGGCAGAACTTACAGTAGTACAAATTAAACAGTGAACTGAAGCCAGAAGAGGAAATCTCCCAAATCAAATCTTAAATAAGAAATAATTCTCCACAATCAGGAAAAACCCTCCTTATTAGAAAGGAAGAAAGAGACAGACTTTTTTATAATAATAACTCTAGGGTTTTGCTCTGCTTAGGTCTTCAAAATACGTCTTCTCTTTTTCTAACTTTCTCTTCTTTTTTCTTTTTAACTCTCAATATCGATACTACATGTATGTGTTGCTTAGCTCTTCACTGTACCTATCTAGAGAGAAGACCAAAATTAGAGAGAGGAGAGACTGTGTCCTTGCGGACGTCAAATTGTATTCGATCCGATTGAATTTCCTTCTTTCTCTCTCTTTCTTTCTATCCACTCTAAGCTAAATCAAGTCAAATCCTATTCTCTCTATGTCAATTCTATGTACGTGTATGTATGTATGTATGTATATATGCATCTGTCCATTAGCATGCATTAGATGTTAGTTATGAACCAATGAGGTTGTGAGTTTTCTTATCTGACCAGGTTGATCCCAGGGGCATGCATCAATTAATTCATCCGGTTTTCCTAAATTGCCATTACCACTTTGTCCAAAAGACCATTGAGGAGCCCAGTCCTAAAGACATGCCGAGGGGCTTCAGGACGTTAAGTCCTTTTTCTTATCTAAATACTTTGTAAGCGTTGTAATTTAAGTATAAATACATAAGATCAAGACTTGTCTTTTGAAAAATTGTGACGAGATTCAATTTTGTGTGCAATAGAAAGAAAACGAAATTTTTCATTTAATTTCTAGAATAGTTAAAATCACTTTAAATTATATAATATAATTGATACATAAACATAATAAAAACATATATATAATCCTACTTTATTATATAATTTAATCTTTTTCTTACAATTACTCTTTATAAATTAGTTCATCACAACTATCATAGTCATACAAGTGTCGGGTCTTTATGATAACTACAAAAATAAGTTAAAAATTCTATGAGTGATGTAAAGAAAGGTGAGCAAATAACTACAAGCTCATTTAGAGTTTACGCATATTTATGACAAGACTTAGACTTTTTTAGTAATTTATTAAAAATATAATTTTAATTTCAATTAAGCTTTAATTATAATTATAATTAATTATAATTGAATATCAATTAGGTCCATATAAGATCTAATATTTAATATTAGTTCTTATTTATTAAATATCTTATATTTGATCTTAAAATTTCTAAAATTTTACAATCAAATATAACTTAATTAAAGTACATTTTCCCTCTTCAAGCATTCTCCATATGTTATCTATTAGATTTCTAAATATGTTGGTAATAGATATAAATACTTTAAATCGTACTTAAGATTAAATAAATTAAACTCCTTTAATTTTTAATTAAATAATTTATTTCCATGAATCAATAATAGCGTTTAGCAACGCCTCATGACTACCCAAATATTAGGAGTCAAAGTAGTTTTAGCTAATCTTTCCATATATGATTTTTCGTATAATTCAATCCTTTCATTACACAATATTTCGATTACACATTGAGCATGAAATTAATATCTACTCTACTTCATTCTAACAGCATTAGTTTTCTATCATTAGTAATTGATTATATTAATAATATTTGAAGATAATTTTAAAAGTGTCATTCTACCTTAATCAAAAATTTCCTAAATTAATAAAAACCATAAACACCAAAAGATTCTCCCTAATCATTTTAGAGTAATGAATCTTATATTGTTCATTCAACTACTTCCATATAATTTAAGTCATATCTAATGACTACTAATTAAGTTATCCATGACTAGAATAGGTCTATGCAGTATTAAAATAGAACAATTCTTATATGAGATACTTTAGAGATCTTAAGTCAAAGGATCACTTATACAACCATCATAATGAGAATTTTTATAAACGTCTGAACAAATTTCTAAATAGAATTCTCATATCAAATCAGTTCAATGAACTTGCTTTCTAACAAACATTACACATTTCTTTAAGTATCTTTATACCTTAGTATATAAGATTAACTACTTCCTTTTATAAAGAAGAAGCATAACGTGTACTAATGTTTATGTGCTATCAATGTCTAATCTTAATAGGACAATGACTATTAATATAGAACATAAATGTCATATAAATATCATAATTATGATCTCATCATAATTTTATTTATAATATACATTTATCACATAGATTTTATCTTATATATCAGTAAATTAAACAAATATGCATAAAATAAATAGTTCATTTAAATAATTATATTACAGAAGTACAACCAATCGATTGGTCGTAAGGCATAAATAAGCAATACTCATATCTTGAAAACAATAGCAAAGGTTGCCTATATTCACATATAGAGGACTCTCCTAATTTTTGTTAGCTCTAATTTCTTTTTTCTTGAAAAGCTAAAGATATTTTAAAATAATAATGATACAAGTAGGCTTAATAGCATAAAAAAAAGCCATGAGTTTTGCCAAAAGGTTTACAAATAAAAAATTCCAAGCTTGTACTGTAAGAGCAAGACTCTAATGGCTACTACAAGCCAATTTACCCTTTTAAGTAGCTTTCTTGGTGACTATTTTAAATAGTTCCAACTTGACAACTTCCTAGAATTATGGGGACGTGTAGTGTAGTTATTGTCCAGTAATTCAATGGCATCTTCCTAAGTTTATTTAGTTATGGCGTAGAGATTCCCCATTTTATAGCTAAGCTATTACTTCAAATTTGATGAATTTTGTGAGTCATTATTTGCTTTGTGATCTTGTGAGTTTTATCTGTAATACTTCTCCCTTTAGCCATTTTGGTTAAGTATTTGTTTTCTCTTTTAATTGTGTGTTTATTTGTTTTATTTATTTATTTATTCTCTTTATTTATTTACTTATTTATATCTTATATTTTTATTCTTTAATTTTATCTCTATTTTGTTTTATTTTATTTTATTTTTATATACTTTGTATATTTTTAATTTATTTCTTTATTTTTATTTTAACTTTGAATTTTTTATTTTCACTTTTAGAATTTACACAATTTTTTCCTTTTTTCTTCAAACAGTTCTTAAAAACTTTTTTCTCTCTCTCTTTTTTTCTTCTTTCTTTCTCCTTCTCCTGTCGGTCTATCGAAAACAATATTTCTATTAGTTATGGATAAGGCTACGTACTTCTGGACCTCTCTAAACCTCACGTCTCAGCAAAATTTTTATTGGGATGTTGTTGTTGTTGTTGATCAATCTTATGAGTTTTGTGATAAGTTAATGACTTGGTAATGCCTTGCCATGAAAAATTCTCAAATCCTTTTTCCTTCAAATGACATTAACCATGTTCCAAAAATAATTTTGAAGATTAAAAAATCACCTTTGCAATTAACGAGTCTCCTACTAATCTAGTTTATGGTTTCTATTAAATCCAAAAAAGGATATGAGAAGGAAAAATTATAATGAAATAATAAATGTTTGATTATCTCAACCTCCTATTTGCAAATAGTGACTTTAAGGATGTTGGTGATGAATCTTAGTTTATCTAACATAGATATTCTCATCTTAGTAGGTAATCAAAGGATGAAGGAAGTTATTGGAAGTGTCTGTTAAACTACACAACTTTATGCTATATGACTATTAAAGCTTGAGATCTAATAAGATGTTGATTTTTATTTCTTAACTAGAAATAAAAATCCTTGCTATTGGAATTGGGTTTGAAATGAGGGATGTTCTTCATTATATCAATCTAAGACCTACCATTATGCCTATTTAATTATCCATTACAACTTCTTCCACAGTAATTTCTTCCAATATCAAGGAGCTTAGAAAATTAAAGTAATTGATTTTTATTAATGGTCCCATACTGCACCAGTTATCAAACCAAAATGAAGTAGAGGAACCATCACCTAGCTTGGAACTTGAATTCCAATCATACTTGCTCCCTTAGCTTAAGAATGTTTAGAATGGTCCATGAGCTACTATTTCTTAGGCTGACTATCTAAAAGTTCTTGTTTTTTAGGTAATGTATATAGATATATTTTACCCATAAAGCTTCCTTATCATTTAAGATTCTCCATATCCTTTTTATCAAGGACCTTATTTATAATCTCAATGTTGATGATCCTCAATCTCCCTTCCTCTTTAGGAAAATTTTTTTTGTTCCATTTCACTTTGGAAGTTACTTTTCCATCAAGTTATCTTGACCATAAGAAATGCTTCATCTTCTTTTCTATTATTTTGATTAAGTTATTATGAAGTATCACATATGAGGACCAATATATATATAAGTTATTAAGAACTAAAGTAATAAGTTAGATTATGCCTATAAATGAGAGACTTTTATTACACAAGTTGTTAATTCCCTTTTGAATCCTTTCAATCAATGGTAGGTAGCCCCTATGTGTTAGTCTTTTAGCAAGTTCTTAGCTAAGTAAATTGGGGTTTTAGAACTTTGAGACTTGTCAGGTTGGAGAGCTAACTCAAGAGATGAGTTATCCTACTAAACTAAAGATGTGACTTTTGTCTTTGTTGATATCAAGACATAAGAGCTAGCAACTTGTTTTTATTAAGGTTGTCACTGAGTTAAGATCAACCACTAAGAAAAGAAGTAAATCATCAATAAAGGATAAACTATAAATCTTCAACTTCTTATGGAAGCCAGTCTTGATTACACGACTCTTGAATAAGTTGTTTCTCTTATAGTTTTTTAAAAACTCTTTAGCTAGCAAAATATTATCCCCCAATTTGTCTCCTTTGGGTAAAGCCCCTTACGTTGCATTGATGAGAAGTTTTGGTGATTCCTTAAGTCTAGAAGCAAGAAGTTTAGCAATGATCTTGTAAGCTATATTAAAATAAGAGATATATCTAAATTCCTTTAGGGAAGTTGGGATTGGTATTTTGAAATGAGACTAATGAAGGTCTTATTAATTTACCTCAACATTCTACCTTCGATGAAAAATTCAAGTACAATATAAGTCACTAAGAGCTTAGTGAGAAACGATGTCTTTTGGAACAAATTAGTGTTAAGCCTATTTAGTCTAATAGCTTTATTAGGTTTAAGCTCAAATAAAGCTTTTTCCATATCATAGGTATTGAAAGGCCTAAGCAATCTCTTTGTTGTTACCTTTATGATATGTTCATCAATGAAAGATTTTAATGCCTGAATAGAAAAAAAATAATTAAAGGGAGTGCTAAGGGTGTTTAATAAGTAATTATGCATTTCTTAGAGAAGCTTAGTTTGGTTGATTGCTAAGTTGCCACTCTTCGTCAATAAGGATGTTATCTTACTGATGTTTTCCTTGAAAAGACAATACTAATAGAAAAAGCTAAAGTTCCTATCACCATCTTCGAGCCATTGAATGCTTAATCTTTTTTTAAGAGATGGAAAATTACTTTTAAGGCTTGTATATAGTTATACAGTGATATTTTCTCTTCATTTTGCTTGACAACATCATCAAGCATTTAATACATATCATTTTACCTTAACCAATTTGTCTTTAAAATCAATAACTGCTTAATGGATGTTACTGAATTTCTTGTGATTAAGAAGCCTTAGCTCATCTTTCAACATGTGTAATTTCTTCATACAAATCTGTGATTTTATAGTTCTGAAAATCTAAATTTAACCTTTACTAACAACTTCTTCGGAACCTTCAACTTACATTAAAAAGTTGTTGAAACAAAAAGGAGTTTTCCTTTAATGTACTAAAGTCAAGTTGTGTATTTTAAAAGGAGTATACCTTATACCAGATAATAATTGAATAATTCCTTACTTTCAAGAACATGGTTAACCACTGATCATTTACAGTTGCTCTATTATGTCTATTTCTTATAAACCATCTTCCACTTTGTTTAGTACTTCATATGTAAAAAATTGCTTCCATCTTGAAGTTAGTGACCTCTATGTGACTTGTGCAATTCTTAAAATCATCATTAAAGTTCCTTAAGCATACATTTCCCTTAGTTTCTGATAGATGTAGGGAACTACTGAAATTTCTAAGAATAAGCTATGATCATCTATAAGGGCATGAATTTCCTTCAGCTTATTCCATATGGAATCTCTCTCAAAAGCTATATTGAAAGCTTATACAAATGTAACTTGTAAACTAATTTTCTTTTTGAGGATTCTTATTGGAAGATGAATAAGTTGATATGTGATGATGTTGTGCAAAGCCTCATTTCTATCAGGGTAAAAGGCAATAAGAATTATACCGTTACAATGTAAATGATGGTTAGAGATGATTGACCAATAATTACATAAAAAAATAGGAATCTTGCAATTCTCTTCTTTAAGCTTAGTTTCCAACAAACCTATAGCAAAAGGTTTGGAACTTTTTAAGTAGTTATCAATTAATTGTTGTTTAAGGGCATTAAGCCTTCTAATATTCCATGAAATGATTGATATTAGGATGGGGAAGAGGTTTTAAAGTTTTGAGCTCTATTTTTTATTTGAATTCCTACTAACTTTAACTTTAAAATCATTACCTACATTGTTATCCTCTTGTTGTAATGATGGAGGATTCATTAGCTTATAAGAATGATTGACAATAAGTGTCACTTCTTCTGTATGCATGTCCTTATTATTTATTTATTGTGATGAAATTACAGGTTAAGCTACTTCTTTTGTCTCTAAGCATTTCAATTGGGTGTTCATATTCTTTTCATTTACTAGGATTAAGTTTTCTAAACATTCTATTAGAGTATCCTAATTTTGATTCAATTCCTTTTCTATTCTTTCTTCTTCTTCACTAGGCTGATCAATGACCATTAGTTCATAATACTCTCCTCTATAAAATCTCTACCTATTGGTACCCATTTTTTATCTTGTTAAGTCTAGCCTCATAAGAGGGATCATCTTTGGTAGCTCTTAGTATGCCTTAAACATCATATATATCCTTACGTAACACGCATGCTTTATGCCTGCAGTAGCATCATCCATATATAAAGGTTTTAGAGCATAACTAGCTAGGTAGCTAAGGTCGTTAGTTAAACAATATTCGAAGGGAACCTTGTGTATTTTAATCTATAAAGAATGTGCTTCTGGTTCATTTTATCCATTTGGAATCCAAGATTTCACTTCTAAAGGAAAATAGATTTATTATTAAGGTGCTAGGGACCTACCTCTTAGAGTTTTTTAGAATTAAGTATCAAATTTGAAATGGAATTGATAATATTCATTATTCAAAACTTCCTTTAGTCCTATATTATTCAATTGATAGTATGCCCATAAATTCAATAAGGGAAAAGATGGACATTTGTCTATAAAAAAATTGACTAAGATTAAAGCCCATTTTAATGCTTCTCAATTCAAGATATCCATTAAGAAAGGGGCTTACTATCATGTTATCTTCCATAATCTTTGGAGAACAATAGTGGATCTCATCTAAAAGGGATGGGTCCCCTAGTACTTGTTGTTAAGAGGTTTAAGTAGGTGGTTTCAAAGATGGAGCTTTGTTTTTCACCTAAATATGGCTAAAAGGTAGAGAGTTTAGAGTGGTAGGTAAAGAATGGATTTTGTGAGTTTAGAGTGGTAGGTAAAGAATAGAGGAGCTTAAGGCTTACCAATAAGGGGAGGGAAGTTATGTGGATCCAGGTTAGTGGTCTGTTAAATAAAGAGGTAAGTGTTAGCCATTTACTAAGAATAGCAAAACAAAATTAAAGGCACTTAAGGTAAGATTAAAAAATTGTTCCTTAAAAGGAAATGATAATAAGAAAGAAAGTAATCTAACAAGGAGGCGAAAGAAAAAGAACCTAGGAATGCCTGACCTCTGAGAACTAGTGGTGCAAGTTTAAAGAGAGGAAGCCAACCAGCTATAGAGCCTTAGGTTAGTAGAGAAGTGAAGGAGTAAGGACGGAGTAGGTGGAGTCTAAGGTAGGAAAACCAGTAACACAAAGAAGAAAGGTGGTAGTTTAAAAATGAAAATAGGAAGACAAAGATCAAAAGTACAAAAGAATGAACAAGCTAACAAGGAGGATAAGAAGTTGATCATTGGTGGGAAACGTAAGCTAAAAAACCATGGTGATGGCGAAGAAATTCTAAAGAGAAGTCTCAATCTCTCTCATACCTCATATCTCATATCCTATTTTGACTCCTCAATAATCAGTTTTAATTTTCTTTTGTGATGTATTATTTACTTGTTTATCATAACTTGTAACAAAAGATAAATTTCACAAACTATCATGTTTAATATTGTAATAAATGTATTTTTAAATACAAAATAAACCAATCTATCTTAAGGTAACTTTGAAAAAAAAACTAATATTGATGATTTGATTATAAATTTAAGAAATAAAAGTGAAATTTAAAAATTTTCTAGTTTTTCAAATAAAAATGCATTTGAATTAAAAGTTTAGTTATTAAGTCCAGTGTTATCCTTATAATTTGAACCAAAGAATTACTATTTGGTCTTAGTAATATAAACAAGAGAGTTAGCTTGTGATCAATTATAAACATTTTTATAGAAATTTTTTATTACATTAGTTATATATAAATTATAGTACGAATCTTATTTTCCCGTTCTTACTAAAATTCTACCTTAGTACTTAATAATCAAAAGACAAGCTTTTTAAACATGAAAAAGAAAAGAACACTAAAAAAATATTGTAATAAAGGAAAAGAAAAAGAAAATGGTGTTACAACAAGTTTTCATCCCCAAAAAGAATGAACTGTATTATGATTATAAACTAGTTTTGTAAATATTAAAATATTTCACTTCAAAATTCCTAAAAAGATGCATCCTATTCTAAAGAGTTCAGGCTATTTTCTATATACTCTAGGCAACTTTAAATCTTTGAGATTAAGAGAGGAAACAATAATTATAAAATCAAATTTATCCAAAAATAAAGGGAATTGAGTGATCATAATTTCTACTACAAATAACAAATAACAAAATCATCAAATCATTAACAAGATAATGTTGTCCCTCCAAGTAAAGAACAATCAAGATTATCATAAGTTTTGATTATCAATAAGTAAACTCAAGGTTCAAACTTTTAGTAAAAACTAAAATTGATAACATGATTAATTATATTTATCATAAGAATGCTAATGAATGAAATAAAAAACTAATCTTCTCATATGGAAAAATATTTAGAATTTCTTCCTTAATATTAAATGTAAATTTCAAATTTTATACCTATAGAAAGTTGAAGAAGGTGAGAAATAAAGAAGAAAGGTAAGACAAATAAGAAATTTCTGAAATTTCTTAATTGATTTCATTTTTTAAAATTTTATGTAAATATTTGTTTTATGAATAAGTTGATGCTTTTGACACATAATCTAAGTCAATAAGGATTATTTGAATATAAAATGATTCCATATTAATTATTATGCAAATAATGATTTATTTAAAAGATACTAATTGTTATAATTGATTGATTAAATTATTTATCAATGTGAATAAGTTTTTTGCATGAATAAAAAATGGATTTAAAATTAAATGAGTTTAAAAATCCTTGTTCTAGGTATGTATATGTAGTTTAATATTTATTTCAAATTCGATTGAATTTGATTAAAATTAAAATTTAGAAGAAAATCTTACTTTAATTTAATAATTTATAAAAATCTTTTATCTAAAATTTATTCTAGATTTTAATTATAATATTAATTCTTTAAAATATAATCTAATTATAGGAAAGAACTCATCAATAAAATCAATATATATTAAGAATAAAAAACTAAAATGTTAAAGGAAATGGACCAGAAGAAAGTTGATATTTGTCTCACCAAGATATACAAAAATCTTAGAAAGTAAAAATGTAAAGCTAGTTAAGTTATGTAAACAACTATATACATCAAAGATTTTAATCCCTTAATTTGTAAAAGAAAATAAGGAGAAATAAATAGAAATAAGGCTATGATGATTTGTAAAGAAGTCAATTGGTCATAAAGGCACAATTTAGAAAGATTCAAGTTGTCATCGTTAATAGTTACATGATCACTAGTCCTTATCTCAATCTGGTAATTAGGAATCTCTTTTCAAATACGATTCATAAGCAAGCAAGAAAAAAAACTAACATATTAAATGAAATAGGCCATATTAGCCCTTTACGTGCATCAATCATTGTTTCTATGTAAAATTTATATTGATATACCACTTTAATAACCTACAATCACCACCTTTTATTCATTTGAGGATAGTTATCTTGTTCATTAAGAGGGTCTCAGGCCTTATCATCTTAAGCAATAAAAATAAAAAAATCCAAATGATGTTTTTTTTAAACATGTTTTAGTTTAAACAAGTTTTTGTGGTACATAGCTCAATTAAGTTCTTGTATTTAAATTTTTTTATATAAATTGAATAATGTATTAAAAAAGAATGAGAGTACAACTAGTTTAGGACTACAAAATATCAAATAACTTAGTTATATCAGGGAGCTAGATGAAGTAAAGTAGTTGAAGTTAATTGAATAAAACTGGTAGAACAATTCACTAAATAAGATCAAAGCTAAAAAAACATGATTATAAGAGATAGACTTGTCAAATTATAGTATGAAGCTATAAGATACCCCAATCGGAAGCTATCTCATGACTTATGCTCAGTTGGATGTTATGAGCTAGTATAATGTATAAATCCATTATAGGGAAGCTTGAGCAACTACTTAGACATTCAGGGAAATGCCTTGAAAGATTCTCATATTCTTCTTCTTCTATAATGCATAAGTACCACAACTAATGACAAGTTTAAAGTACATGAGACCACTTTGATGAGTGAATCAACCTATTCAGTCGAAGATATATACTGAGGCTAACTGCTTCTAAAGTATGATAGCTTACATAATCAAAGAGTTTTGCTCTAGAAGTTATAAAGGAGAAACATGTGTGAAATAAATTAAATTTTTTTGGGGAAATGATTGCAGAATTTGTATGTCATATTTATTTAGATGCTCTTTAATCTATATTTCATCATCAATCTATGCTTAATTTCCATCTAAAAAATAAAAAAGGCATTGGGAGTTCTGTTAGTGAACCAAACTAACTTCCACTAGGGGGATTTTAGGTTTGATCATGTATAAACATGTTTTATTAGTGAAGCATTTGGAGCTCCCCTCTAGATTGGCCTATCTTCCCTATCTATATTAGGAATATTTTTATAATTGTTGCAAATCCTTTGAATATACAATGCCACTCTACTTTAGCTATGATCGTGCTGACTTTGGCGTTAAAAGGAATTAGTAGCTTTAGATTCTCCATGTTAGGAATACTATATAAAGGATCTAACTCATTCTAATTATTAAATCAAAAGCAAGTTCTGACACCATTTCAAACTATGAATTTTACTTTCTATTTAATTGTTTAAGAGTTAGTCTATTTAATCTTGATGCTTTAAATACTTAGATCCTTGATGATATAAGTGTCCCTTCACTTTACCCAAATTGAATCTAAACTAGTGAAGAGCTTCCAAATCCTTTTAGCCAAAACTATATTGTTTTTAATCTTAATCAAGTTAATCCCCAAAACACCTTCTTCTTTAGATGTATAAATCTTAGACCATTTTACTTTTAAACAAAGATGATTGTTAGAAGTATCTATTTATGGGAAATTCTTCATCAAATTCTCAACATCTTTAATTAGATTTTGTAGCATAAAAAAAGTGATATCGCCAGTAGATATGGAGGTTATTAAGCATAGTAGAGATAAGTTGAAGTCTCCTAGCATATGAATGGAAATTGTTTTCTAATGATTGATTATTTTATAAATAGAGTCAAAAACAGGCTAGCAGTCACTGTAGGTAACTCTTTTATTTGATATTGGAATTTATAAATACTTAAAAGGAAGACTTTATTGACTTAGATTTGAAATAGCTAAGAGTGACCTAATTCATAGAATCAATAGATAGATACAACTAATTCTTAGTTTGTTCACTATTAAGTTAGATATCAAGCTAAAAAAATTCAATGAATCCATTAGAGTTTGCACTAATCCAAGGTCTAGACCACTCAAAAATAAGAGATTAGCATCAAAGGAGAGGCTAAACAACCTCAATTTCTTATACTTGTGGTGGAATTTGAATGCCTATCCTTATTCTATCTTATGAGAGATCATTCTGGTGAGAACTTTCACATATATGGTGAAAATATAAACAGAGATAAGATCTCCTTATTGAGGTACTTTGGTCCCATTAAAAGATGGGGTTGGTCCCTATTGAATAAAATGGTAAAAGAAAGGGACCATAACAAATTTTCAATTTATATGATGAATTAACTAGGAAACTAAAAGCATTTAAAGAGTCTAGTATAAATCTCTAATTAATTGAATCAAGTTCTTTATTAAAATCAATTTTGATATAACAACTCTTTAATGCCTTTTTACCTACTTTTGAATAGCTTTTGAGCTAGTAGTAGTTTATCTTCTATACTCCTTCCTTTAATAAAATCCCCCTAACTTTAATGAATCTCCCAAAAACCTTTTTTAATTTAGTAGTTAACATCTTTAAAATGATGTTATAGATTACATTATAATATGAAATTGGCTTAAAATCATTCAAAGAGATATGATTTGACCTTTTAGGAATAAGACTCCTATGAGTTTATTCAACTCTTTACGCATTTTACCACTTGAGAAGAATTTCAATATTGTTTTAGTTATCATATCCCTATCATGTTCTAAATTTTCTATAAAAAAGTATTTAGTCCATTTAGCCATGGAGCCATTTTAGGTTTCAAATTGAATAAAGCTTGTTTGACATCCATGACACTAAAGTATTTAGATAATGAATCCTTTTAAAGCTGGGAAAAGGGGTCAGGAATGAACATTTTAAGTTCCTATTAAAAAGAGCAAGTATGGTTAGAAGTTCCAAGGATTTTCTTAAACTGATTAAAGGCTAACTCTTTGAGCTCATATAACTTTTAAGTGGTTTCTCCTTCATTATTCTCCAAAAAGAAAATTTATTGGTATTCTTTCTATAAATGATAACATTGTGGAAGAATTTAGAGCTCTTATCCCCCTCTTTTAGCCAAATGATCCCGAATTTTTGTTTCGATAAGGAATGGTGATTTTTTAAGGCAAATGAATAATCATTAAGAGCTTTTCTTTCCTTATTGCTTAGTGTTACATCCTTTAAGAGTAACTATTTTGATCTTAATTAGAGTATAAGTCTTCTCTAACCTTGTTAATGGTTAGATCTTTATTCCTAATTTTATCAATATAAATCTTCTTTAGCTCAATTTTCAAAACTTAAACCTTTTTTATACACCTGTATGATTTATAACCCCCTATCTTGATACCCATGCCCCTCTTAGCAACATCCTCAAAGACATCCATTTTAGTTAAAAAATCAGTAGACCTAAATAGAATCTTAAGCTTTTAAATATTAGTACCTATTATAACTTTAGTGGGATAGTGGTCTAAACAAAGAGGATTATCGAAATGAGCCATGTTGCTAGTGTACTTAGAGAGTTATTATGGATTTGCCAATTCCCTATCTAGTTGTTTCTTAACTAGTTACTCTCTTGTCTATTGCTCCATATGAAGTATGCATGAATAAATCTAAGGTTAGTAAGGTTAGTTGAGTTTTAAAAATTTAGGAACTTCTCATTTTAAATGTACTATTGAAATCCCTCACAATTAGAGATGGATTTTGAAAGAAAGGCTCAAAGACCTTAAATCACCCTATAGTAAGTTCCTTTGGAACTCATAGTTTGCAATATAGAAAAAAAAAGTTATTTTAAAACATTCTAAATTTAAACTAATCACCTGATGAATAAACCGTTCATATATCATTTGAACACCTTTACTCTACTTAGGTCAAAACTAACAATAATTCTACATTATAGTATGATTGGTGATTTGATAACACATCCTAGTCCTTACCAAAGACCCACTTGCAGTTATGAAGCTTGTCTTCCCTGATTTTTGTTTTCAAAAGCTCTATTATACAAAGTTTCTTAAATCTTAAATAACCCCAACCCTTACCAAAAACCATCACCATAACCCCATGATTTTGGTAAACTTGTTAGGGTATGAACTAACCTAAAAAGAAGCATATACTCCTAAAAAACAGATAATTTAAGGTAATTTATGCCCTTAACAATCTATGCCAAAATCAAAGAGTTTTGGTGAGGACTAATTTCCATTTTTCTTTATTTTATTACCTGGTTTCTTCTTAGTATTGTTATTAAGAGCTTCATCTATGCTATATTTGTCTGGTAGGATGTCTCTACTTATTATATCCTTTTGACACAATTTTAAAGCATCCTCTTAATCAGACCTTAAAGATTTTTGTGATTGATTTGCCTATATTTTTCACTAACTCCTTAATAATAAAGGCCTGCTTGGAAGCATCCATTAACTCCTTAAACTCCCTGAGCTCTACACTGACCATATTATACATCCTTTGAGGGGATTTTATGGTTCTAACATTGCTAATGCATTTCAAAGTGTTTGAAGAATAAGCTTGGTGTATGAATTTTTGGCAAAACCTCTTCATTAATCTTTTGGAGAGGTTGAGTCAAGTTCCTTTGATTTTGAAACAGGACTCTAAGGGTTGAGCTATTTATTAATTACTTAGATAGACCAGTATGAATCATTTTCTAGTTTCTTTCCATTCCTTACTTTTTCCTAGAGCTGAAGGCTTCCACTGGTAGTTAACCAAGATATCATCTTATATAAGCTTATAATTATTACTTTATCTTATTATCTTTAAAGTTTCAAGAAGTTATTAGTTCATATCAACTTTGATACATATCTTGTCATATCCCATCCTCTTCATGATTATCAAGTGTTCATTTAGACATAAAATTCTCCCAATCAAGCTAGTTATATATCTTAATCCATTAGTTGAGCAATATGTTAAAGGCAAATTATAAATTTTAATCCAAATTGGAACGTGTTTAAGCTTTATATCTCTCAAATCTAATCCTAGTCTCCATTTCACAAAAAACAAAGGGTTGCCTTGTATATGTCATAACTCGATTCTAAAATTCTTTATAAATTCTAAGCTTCAAAAATCTTAAAAGGGAAAAGTTATAATATTAATGAGTACATTTTCCAAACCTAGCTTTGACTAATTGGTTGTAGCCCATCTTTGAATCACTAAAAAAGTTAACCACTTATCCACAAAGATTCCCATAAACAAATCAGGTGCCTATTAAAGAGGAACCTAAAAGGGGAGGGAGATACTTAAGCTTTCCAAACGTTGAAGTGTCGCTAACAACTTGGCTCCAATTTTTCCTACAAGTAATTAGTAGATTGGCAAGTTTGCTCTACACCTTTAGAGTTGGCTAGATTATAACTTGTTAAGGGTTGGAGCTTGAGTTAGGATTAGATGATTGCATATTTAGAGGAAACTTAGAAAGAGTATGTTGAGAATCAACTAAAAGAAGGCAATAATAGAGAAAAATGCACGAAAGAAAGGAGAACAGTAAGAAAGAAGGAAAAGGGTAAATAGAGGAGCAAAAGAGAGTCATAAAGGAGTGCTTATTTCCTTTTCCAAAAAGTAAAGGAACCTAATGAGGTGTGGGAAGGAAACATCACATCTAGCTAACATTCACTAAAAAGGAAATAAAATTTGGTTGAAAATGAGAAACAAGAGTAGTAAAAAGAGGTTAAAGAGTGATGAGAGTATTTGCTTCCAAGTCTCTTTTTAACCGTACTAGTATTTAAATGTTAAAATTAAAGGCTTCATATAAATTTATAAATTTGTAAAATCATATATCTCTTGTACCCTTAGAATTGGAGAATGATCAACTTATTAATGAAACATTACAATTCTTTATTTCTTGATTAAAACAACTTCTTATATGTGTATCTTTTATGTTTCAATCTTTAAGTCTTAGCCAAAAATTAGTTTCTTTCCTTTCACTCTTATAATAAAGAAAGTTATCGTAGAATATCAATTTAAATTTGTACATTTTATTATTGAACAATTTAGTGGAATAAGAATTTAGGCTTTTTAGTAAATACATTTATATCAAGGTTTGTCATTTATCACTAATTTATTAAAGTAGTCTAAAAGAAAAATAAAATATTATTTAGTCTTCACTTTATTTAATACTTGATTTTGAACTTCAAAACTTTTTTTTATATGGAATATGATTGCATCATTACCCCTATCTATTTAAAGGTTTGTTTCTCTTTTCATGAGACCTTTAATTTACCATAAATAACAGATTCAAATGCTTTAATATTTTGACTATCAAAGTTAACAAAAACATAGAAGGTATGATTGTATAATTTCT
>JAOQMM010000006.1:8377605-8388360 GCA_027563515.1 Erythroxylum platyclados
TCCTCTTCAGATAACTCCATGCTAATAAGGTCGGCCAC
The DNA here is from genome assembly GCA_027563515.1 of Erythroxylum platyclados. Lineage (NCBI taxonomy): Eukaryota > Viridiplantae > Streptophyta > Magnoliopsida > Malpighiales > Erythroxylaceae > Erythroxylum > Erythroxylum platyclados. The sequence goes on from JAOQMM010000006.1 coordinate 8,377,644, forward strand.
TATAGATTATTATTTTTTAATTTTATTTATTTTAAAACAATTTATTAGGATAATGATATCGAATCTCAATCTTTTTATTATTTGAACTTTTTTCTTCTTTAATTTTTATTTTTAGAAATTATTATTTATCACATTAAAATTATGTTTTTGTATTACCTGTACTCTTTGATGTCATTTTCTATTAAAAAAACAAAAAAATGGCATCGTATTACTTGTTTAAGCATTACTTAGCATAACATCTATCTTAATTGCGTCATGTAACACATGTAACACGACTTCATTTCACCATTTTTTTGGTTAAATTTTTTATTAAGGAATGAGCTCAAGGTGTATGGGTAATACCAAAATATAACTTCATGAAGGTAAATAATAGTTCTTAAAATTAAATACTAAACCAAAAAAGTCCTAACTAGAAAAGTTTGGTGTAATTAAATAATTAATCATATCATTATTATAAACTATTTAAAATGCATTTTATATTAAAAATTTTAACATTATTTTCTAATAAATAAGTTATTTTTTTATAAAAATGTCTATGTAAATACATGAAAATGTTTATATAGTTGTCTTAACTCGATTATATCATAACTCATATCGAGTTCAACTTATTCATTTCATAATATGAAAGAAGTTGGTGCTACAAGAAATCATATGACAGGCTTTGTCAAAATAATTTGGCAAACATTTAATAAAAGTCTCTTTTCTAATTTTTGATATTAAAATGTATTTTAAAAATAATTTAAAATAAGTGAAATTAAAAAGAATATTCTTATATTTGATCAAAAATTAGGGTAAAAGACATCAACTTTTCTTATGGTTTCTTTTTTTTTTTTTTGCTAAAACTCCATGTGTTTAAAAAATTTCTTGAGAAGTCATCATACTTAACAAAACTTCTAGCATAGCCCATTCTATTAAATATCATTGTTACTCTTTTGATAAAAGCTATTTGTGGCCTTTTTTAGCACTTGGAGTAGCCACGTAGGGCATTAGAAGCCACAACCCATACATGAACTAAATTACTTACCCAAATACTTGACCTGTTTCCATATGCCCACAACTTAAATACCTTGGTTTTATCCAGAGACACGAATCAAATTATTTTTAATTTGAAATCCAAATCATTTGATTCTCGTTGACTATTGGTTATTTTTTCTATAAAATTTTGTTATATGGATTGGTCTTTTAAGCAATATGGTTGTAATTACAATTTGTGAAATTTGTTATTGTGTTCATATAAGATTGGAGTTTTTCTTAATTAAAGATTATTAGGATGTACCTACAAATTATGTTTAAACTTGAAACTTCACTTACAAGATTAGGGTTTACAACTTTCTAAAACTTTAAGACTTTTAAGAGTACAATTTATTGATTAGTTGATTTTTTGACAACTCCATAGGTACAACATTAGTTTACGATTAGATTTTTGGTTTTAGCTACAAGTTGACTTCCACCTATTCAGAAAGGTTTTTAAATTGTTAAAATTGTGATAATCAAATTATTAGGTATTTCTACTCATTCCTCTTATTTAAGTTGACATCAAATTTACACAAAAATACTTCTTTTAAGTACTTATTTCAGCTTCCACTAGTGTGCTATAGAGAGAACTTTTAACCTCATTTATGTTCTTTCTTATTAGATATTAGCAGAACCAATATTATTCATAATTGATAACAACTAGATGAAGAGTACAAGTTTCAAGAAGTTGCCTTCCAAGGACAAAAATCTTAAAATAATGATAAATTTTAATACCAGTTTTGAGATAATTTAACTATGAAGTTCAACTAATCTATGCCACAACTTGATTTAATAATCATTCTATAACTATTCGTAACTTGATAAATTATTCTGAAATACAAATCTTTTTATAATGATTTATAAATTCCTTGGCCTTTACTTACTTTCAAAGTCTTCATCATCTATAAATGTGAAAATATATGGGTTAGTAAATATTGCATTCAATCCACTTTCTAAATTATTAATTGCAAAGTACTTGGGGTTATTAGAACTTCAGCCATGTATCTCTTTAACTTTCTCTGTCTTCTCTCTAAGAGAGCTTTGGAAGCCTTTAGCTATGACTTGCCTAATTTTTGATCCCTTCCATCCCTTCCATTCTATCATTCACCTTCTATTTTTAAAGCTTTAGTTACCTCTCTACATCTTCAATATTCTCAATATTCCTCAATCGAGCTATGGTGATAAAGATTGGATGACAATTTTCATGTAGAGCTATGCCAACTTATTGAGCCTTATGATGTCAAATCACTCTCCTGTGTAAATTTAAAACATGTTCTACAAAGGTACAAGGTATTTCCCATTCAAGTTTAAGAATTTCCTAACTGAGGTTGATGGATTCATGGAGGCAATTTAGAGGAGCTCATCAAAGTAAGTCTAGGGTTACCTAGCTTATACGTGTGTCATGAAATTGAAATTCATTAAAGAGGAATTAAAAAACTAAGTAATTCAAGCAAGGCAGAAACTTATAAAGAGGTATTTAACACCAAAAACCATCTGAAGGAGGTTTAAGAATAAGTTTATAAAAATCATAGTGACCCTATATTGTTAATTAAGGAGAAAGAGGCTTTGCTATCTTATACTAAAGTAGTGGGGAATTATAATTTGATGATAAAGCAAAAAGCTAGGGTACTAGGGATTAAAAAGGCTGATAAAAACACTAAATATTTCGGCAAAGCTATCAATTAAAAAAAATTGTATATACTCATTATAGAGAGGGAATGAGGATGTAGCTATAACTAAGGAAGAGTTACAGGAAGAAACATTTGAATATTTCAATAACTCCTTAAGGAATGGTTATTCTATAAGTTCCATTAATCAAATACTTAAGTCTTTCATCAATAAAATTTTTTTAGAAGATGAATTACAACTGCATGCAAACCCTTTAATGAGAGGGATGTTGAGGAAGTGGTGTTTGAGACGAATCCAAAGAAAGCCCAGGGTCCATATGGTCTTAACAGATGCTTTTACTAAAAGGCTTGACCTTTAATCGAAGATATGACAACTAATGTTGTCCTAGAGTGTTTTGACTAAGGTGTTCTTTTAAGGAAATCATCAAGATTTTTATTTATTTAGTTTCCAAAACCCTAAATCTGAATTTTCTTAATGAGTTTAGAACAATTTTATATTGCAATTTTCTCTATAAGATCATCTCTAAATTACTGGCAATCAATTTGAATTTGTTATTAAAGTTTAAGTGACTCATAAGGAGCTTTCCTAAAGAATAGGTTAATAGGTGACAATGTGTTGATTGCTTAGGAGCTACTCAAAGGATATTCAAATAAGAATCCCACTAAGAATTATACAATAAAAGTTTACACAATGCTTACAATTCCATAAACTAGGAATTTATCATCAATCTCTTAGAAGCCTTTGAATTCCTAAAAGTTTTCAGGAATTGGAATTAAATGTGTATTGAAACTACATCCTTCGGTGTGCCAGTGAATAAGGAATTGATTGTAGTCTTTAAAGGTGGCAAGGGACTTAGATAGGGGGATTTATTATCTCCTTAAATTTTTATCTTTTGCATAGAGTCCTTGACAAGGTCAATAAAGCACAACATTTCCATGGACCCTTGCTTCAAATACCAGAGAAAATGTAAGAAATTGGAGCCGTTTTACTATCATTTGCTGATAATCTTCTCATTCTATCTGAAGCATATAACCAATTAGTAAGTAATATAATGTCAGATATTCAAGGAATAATGCCATTAATAATTATACAATAGAAGTGGATTTCCACAAGGCTTATGATTCCATTAGCTAACAATCTCCTAGAGGCCTTTGAATTCCCAAGAGTTTTTAGGACTTGATCAAAATGTGTATTGAAACTACATCCTTCAATGTTTTAGTGAATTAGAAACTGGTTTTAATCTTCAAAGGTGGTAAGAGGCTTAGGCAAGGGGGTCCACTATCTTCTTTCTTATTCATCTTATGCATGGAGGCCTTTATAAGGTTAATAAGAACAATATTTCAATGGACTATAGCTTTAAATATTATGGAAAATGTAAGAAATTAGAGCTATTTTACGTATCATTTACTGATGATTTTCTCATTCTATCCAAAGCGCATGACCAATCAGTAAGCAATCTAATGTCTTCTCTCGATACCTTCAAGGCATTGTTTGGTTTGAAGATTAACTTCCACAAAAGTCAGATGTTTATATATGTTAGTACTTCACAGAGAGCTAGTTAACTAATGAGTATTACTGGAATAAAGGTTAAATAGTCTCCAATGACTTACTTTATACTGCTAATATCAATAAGGAAGTTGCTTTATAAGGATTGTATCCCATTACTAAAAAAATGTTCAGAAAAGGTTGGACAATTGGACTATCTTATGCTAGGAGGGTAATGCTAATTAAGTATGTTTTGAACTCCTTGCATGTGTATTGAACCTTACACCTATTCCTTGCCAAGGAACTTACAAAGACTATTGAAAGAGTAATGGGAAGATTTCTATACATTGGTTCTGAAGGTAGGAAATACAGTGCTAAAGTGGCCTGGAATGAGGTATTTAAACTAAGAGAGGAAGTTGGTTTTGGTATTAATCCAATTACTTAATAATAAGGTTTTTATGGCTAAAAGACTATAGAGACTAATGGTGAATAAAGAATCCACACAGGACAAGTGGGTACACTCTTATATCTTAAAAGGCTAAAGTGTTTGTGAATATAAAACCAAACCTTCCAATTCATAGTTCATGACATATTTGTTCAAATTAAGAGGAGATATAGATGGTACCATTAGTGCAAAGTAGGAAATATGGAATTAGCCTCATTTTATTTCAACAATTGGAATGACAAGGGTCCATTGATTAACTCTTAAATTATGCCTTCAATTATGAAGACTTTTCCTATCAAATTTAATGTTAAAATGTCGATCAATGGCATAATATTCCCATTGAAATTGACCATGTATTACCAAAGGTATAGACTTGCTCTTGAAAAAACGGATAATTATATTTGGCTTAAACACCCCTTAGGTGTATTCAATAAATGAATCTTGTAAAGATTATTAAGAATAAAGAAGGAGAAAATAAAAGTATCAAGGGTGATCTAGAACAAGAATTTGCTATCAAATTTTGCATTTTTTCTATCAAAAGTGGTAAAGAAAAAGATAAAAATGATGAATAGGCTATATTATAGGAATATGGTGAATAGATGTTTCTTAGAGCATCCAGAAACTAAGAACCATATGTTCTTCGAATCTAAGATCTCTAAGAAAGTCTGGAAAGGCATAATTCACGACTATGACATGTTTTGCATGGGCATCACAGGTGTGTCACGGGTGTGAGACTCATTATCGTGAGTGGTTATGCACGGGTCATGAGACATTGACAGCTCATCAAAAACCCTATGTTTTTAATATAAAAGCATCGTTTGATGGCAGAAAAGAGGCATAAAAGGTTTAAGAAACGTTTAGGGGTTTTGGGAGACGATGAGAAGGGTGACAGAGGAGATACCTTGGAGACCCATGAGGGCTAAACATCCCAACATCAGTTCAGAGGTGACATCGACACTGACATGTCGATTAAGCATATTCTTCATTATGTTTGTTCTTACTCTCTTTAAGGATTGATTATGTTATCTTGTGTTTAGTGAATTAGGTATTATGTAAGAATGATTGAATGTTCTATTTGATTGTTTTTATGTATGAACCGATTGCTAGAATCAAATACAATACGTAATCATTTTTTTTGATTCATTTGTGGCAACTAATGATTCCGAATCATTATGGATAACATAACCTAGGTTAAATAATCTGAGCTTGTGAGATTATTGCTTAGATTAATCTATTTTTCTCATTCGTAAGACAGTTGTCCGATTAAACTTAGAGAGCGTCTCCTATATTATCCAATAACTAAGGCTAATTAACGAGTTCTTGTTAATTAACTATGACCTAAGGAAAAACCAAGATTAACAGAATTTGTTGTTAATCTATGACCAATAGTTCAAAGAGGTGTGTAAAGACAACAATTCAATGAAATATGTTTAATTGAGTTTATGTCGAGATAGAACCAAAGAACCGAGTCTCTAATGAATTCATCACTTTCATCATTTTTCAATGTTTTCTTTAATTTATTTTCATTAGCTTAGTTTCATTTTTAATTTATTATTTCAAACAAAACAAAACCCCCCATAACCGAAAGACCAACTATTTTCATAACAAAAACTAATCGAACACTTTTTGTAGGATTGATTTAGACTTATCACTACTACAGTGATAGTTCCAGTTTATTTTGTGTAGTATTACGGCATCAAAATTGACATAGTGCGTCATAACACTACTTAAAATAACTAAACCTACAACTGTAACAGTAGAGCATCAAATTGATCCCACAGAGAATGTGTGTAAAGCTTTTGAATGAAAATAATCATGTTTAGGTTTTAAGAGTGGTTGGATTGGTTTAATAACAAAATAAAATAAAACTAAACTAATGAAAACAAACTAAAGAAAACATGCAAAAATGATGATGATGAATTCGTTAAGATTCTTTAGTTTGTTTTCATTAGTTTAATTTTATTTTATTTTGTTATTAAACCAATCCAACCCCTCTTAAAACCTAAGTTTAATCTCAGCCTACACCCAGTTGAACATACATCATTGATTTGTTGTTCTCAAACCTCCCCTAACAACTATTAATCGTGGATTAATGATAAGTTCTATTAACTCGAGTTTTTCCTTAGGTTTTGTTTAATTAAGAGACGTTCATTAATTAAACCTAACTACCGAATAACCTAGAATACGATCTCTAAGATTTAATTGAGCAGCCGCATTACACATTAAAAAAACCGATTAATCATGACAACAACCATATACGCTCAAGTCATTTAACCTAAATTAAATTTTCCCTAATGATTACAAATCATTAATCGCTACAAATGAATCTCAAATATAACAATTATGGATTATATTGAAATTCTAGCAATAAGTCCATACACAAACAATCAAACGATAACGAGAAATACAATCATTCATACACAAAACCTAAATCCATACGCAAAGGATAACCTAAACAATTCCTAAAGAGAGAACGAATAACCAAAATAATGGAAGAAATGCTTAACCGAGTCATCGACGTCGATGTCACCTCCAAACCGGCATCAAAATGTCTAACTCTCCATGGATCTCCAAAGGATGAAAGGTTTGCCCCTCTTCATTCTCCCAAAACCTCTTTGTCAGCTCTTCAAACTTTTCCCAAACGAAAACATAAACATTCATGGATCCGTCGTCGCACCTCTTTCTCTTTTATATTAAAAAGCTACGTTAAAATGGGGTGAGCTATCCACTTGCTCACGGCCATAAGTCCTCCACTCCTTATTCTTTTTATTTTCTTATCTTCTTGCTCTAATCTTTTTCTTCTTGTTCCATGAAGACAAGTGATAGTAAATCTTCGAGAAACGGCTCAAATATAGTACTTTCAACTTACTTTAACTCCTCCATTTCTGAATTGTATCTAAAACTATATATAAACTAAAGTGAGTACCTTAAGCATTTTCGTATTATTAATCACAAAGTGTTATTGAATAAATATATAATCAATTAATCACATATTATTGTTTTGCAATTTTAGATGAGTTAATAAAAACAAAATATATTCTTTTCACAAATATGAATTTCCTGAAAAACAGTTTTACAACAAATGTGAAATCATCCTTAAAAGGGCATCTCTAACTTTATTACCTGTAAAACTCTAAGTTTAAATTTTCACTTAGATGCACATGTTAGCAAATGACAGAGCAAATCAAAATTCAAACAAATGGAAAAAAACAAAGGCTGCATTATAAAACTAGCAAGCAATTATGCATAATTCAGGTCTCTTGCGTATTCTAGAGTTTATTTAGGCCAAAAACCATGATCTCATTTATTCACCCACATACTTTTTGTTTGATGATTCAAATGCTAGTAAATTAGGTTATAGCTTACATATCTACTAAAAAATTACAATAATCATCGAACAACAAAAGTTGAAAATTGCAGGTTTTAGGTTGAACTCAGCAGTTACACAGATTAAGCAGGAATTTCAGCTTTTAAATTGCTTCCTAAACTCATTCCAATATAATTAGATAGTTCACAGCATAAGTAATCCTGCAGATAAATCATACCATAGGTAAAGTCAGAGATAGTCCTACACAGATTCAACTTAGAGTGTAGAGATTTTTTTAGCTTATAAAACTGACTTAGGGTGATTCTATGAACACTTAAACATCTAATTTACTTAAGAAACTTAACCTAGGCAATTGAATTTCAGATCTTCCCATCAAATGTTGGTTTGTATTTTTGAATGTGAAGATCATTTCATGCCTTATTACTTTACTTAATTTTCAATCTATACTATTATTGAAGTTAAACAAAGATTAACAAGTAAATGCAATGTATTTAATGGAGATACGGAGCTGACAGAATAAATAAAATCTTAGGTCAGCGCATGAAATCAAATGTCAACTTCGTTCTAGGTACTTTATCGTGATTTACTTCCTTTATTTTATCTAACAAAATTTACTCCACAAGTTTAAATAAACAAATTAAGAACTCGTTATCTAATGTTTCAAACTCAACTCAAAATAGGAAGTCAAGAATCCAAAATCGATTATCATTTATCCGGCACCTACAGTTCAGCTCATTAACCACCACGGAAAAGAGTTACTCCAATTCAATAAGGAGTAAAGATGATCTTTAAATTGAACTAAATTAATCTAGATATAAAGTAAACAACACCTATATCGAATCTAATATCTACAAATGAACAGGCAGTGTGCTGATTTTGATTTAGTCATACAAGTTTAGATATATTTCGACAATCCAAGTTAATTATCAGGCTAATTGTAGAAAACTCACCATCTATCTTCTACCTATCTCCATTTACGAGCTAAAATCGAACCAGCACAATCCTAGACTCATAAACACGTTATTCACTAAAAGACATCATTAACTCTTGGACATTCATCCTAAGAACAAATGATTTCCATATCAGGCAATTCCCCAATTAGGCTCGGCCAGACCAAAACCCTAAATAGTTGCTAGTTGCTACTAATTTCATCAATTCACTAGCAATTATGGACTAATGACTCAAAGACATTGGTGACTCACATTCAAATATGCAAGGATGTCTCCAATCATATGAAGAAAATGAATAAGGAATCAAGGAATTCATAATGCCAAACTCACTCGGTAATGAAAGATATAATTGAAAGAATTGTCTCAAACAATCAAACTTGTATTCCCAAACTGTAATTAAACATTTTAAAGTAATTGAAGCATAGGAATCTAGGACAAAGAGGTTTAGGGGTGGGAGAGACTCATTCAATCATCTTAGACTTTGCTAATTTCGGACACCTCTATATCTCGATGCCATAAGCGTCAAAATCCTTCCTTAAAGGTCACGAACCAGCTTGATTACAATGGCTTGTGGCTCTTCTAACACTCCCACGCCTCCTTGTGCTAACCCCATTGCTTAATAGCTATTCACGAACAGTGAGGGTCCTCGGGAGCTCTCAACCTCTGCGCCTTCTGCATACATCGCTTACCAAATTTGTTTGTCGCTCTTCTTAGTTTAAATAGCCCGATGAAGATTTCCTCTAACCACAAATTTCTGGATTTAATCTGGACAAGGATAGCATCTCTCAGCTGTACCGATTGTCCTCCATTTTTGAAGAGATTTCAGTCCACCAATAAGGATCTCTTCCCCTTAATTTTCTTTCACGTGAACTATTTGGTGTTTCTGCTCATTTGAGTTTTGGGCTCTTTGTTTTATTTTGGGTTGGCTTCCACTTAGTTGGACTGTTACTTAGTCTAGTTTTCCACTGGAGTAATAAAATATGGAAGCGAAATGCTTAGGCTATTAACGGTAAAATGCAGAAATTTTTTTCCAAATATGCTATGTAAATTATTTATTAAAAAAACTAATTTGGGGAAAAAAAACATATAACATTTTACACTTATCAATTACATTAGCCTTTTCATTATAGCTTATCAAATACTTATTAGCCTTAAACATTTTACTCTTTTATGTCCACTTTATATAACTTGATTAAGTTGTTTGAAATGAGTTAAATTTAAATGATTATGTAGTTTGGTTGAAATTGAATTACAAGTTGGTATATTATCTAAATGTCTAACTAGTTGATGAATGGGATGATTGAACTAGCAATGGTGATACTCGACCTCTTTATCGTTTAAAATTAATTTTCTTAAGAGCAAGCAAATGCTTAAGTGCGAGGAATTTGGTAAGTGTTGAGTAGACTATGATTCTTAGAGCATTTTGCTTGTTTTTGGATTATTTCTATATGATTTGGCACATAATTTGGTTTATATTTTGTTTTTTAGGCCTTAATAACTCCTTAATGAAAAAGAAATGAATTTGGCAAATTTAAGTGTTATTTGGTGCAATTTAAAGCAATATTGAATTTTCGCACGATGAACACAGATTTGTGTTGCTCAACACAGGCCTATGTTCATCACGATGATTAATGAGTTTAAAACACGGGTCTAACTAGGGATCAAAGTTGCGAATACCGTACCAGATTTGGTACCGGTACGGTACTGTACCGGTATCGGTCAATACCGGGTATCGTTTCAGGTGATTTTTTATATTTATAAAATAGTCCCTGAACTTTTTTAGAAATTTCAAAATAGTCCATTATCATATTGTACTGTATACTTTATAAGTTTACATTAAGTCATTAACTAATTAACCATATTTTC
>JAOQMM010000006.1:8398669-8412210 GCA_027563515.1 Erythroxylum platyclados
ATGGTGAGATACCCTAGGTTATAAACTTTAGGGTTCACATTAATAAAATGGTTTTCCTTAAGTTCTCTTTTACGTTCTGGTTTCTTCTTTTCCCTTTTGGACCAAACATCAACGGAAGGAGCGCCTATATCAGAAAAGCAAACAAGTCTGACCGCATGTTAACTAATTTTAATAAACACATGCTTATTTCTGATTACTATAATTAGATATATGGCTATAGGCTCTAAGGCTCTAACACAACCATAAGGCAACGAGAACTCGGAAATATAAAAATTCTTGAGCTGGCGCACCCACTATAGTAATATTGTTTCTCTTTTGGGGACATGAACGATGGCATAATCACGCATATTGGAATTTGAGAAGCTCCTGCGGTACGTATACTGCCAGCTTATACATTAAGTATTTGCTGATCATCTCTAATTTTGTTGCGACTTGCGAACATTAGCTTCAATAATTGTTCTTAGGTACTCGTTGTTCTCGAGACCCATCATTGCACTATTGATGAGTGTCGACAAAGCACTTTTATTTCGTTAATTAACACTCTTTTTCATATTTTTAGACGATATTTAAATTCTTTCACCGACGCTTGTTCGGTATTTGACTACGCCCACAATATGACAATATGCATGAAAACCTTCTCCCGTGGCTGTCTTTTTTTATTAAAAAAATTGACACACGAGAGTTCCCTTGCAAATTAAAAAAAATTCCATTTTTAACATTACAGAAATAAAACTTATGAAGCTTCCATTCTCCAATCTTTCAAAATTCCATGTTTTTGGTTTCTATGTTTTCTTTTACCATTTCGAGGTATAGCACCAGATGATGCAATATACAGGTTGCACTGTATAAAATTATGTGCGATGGAATTTTAATGCTTTTGAAGTGAAAAGGACAAAGTTCAAGAAAACTTTCAAGAGAGATTCAGTGTAAAGTTTTCCACCAGCAAAAGATTTAATGCAATTGCATCTCTCAGGACCTTGCTGGACTAAAATCGGCAAGCATGCACTCAACCCATAGCTAATTGGTTGCAGAAGAAGTACGGAACCTTGAATCTTGCCTGGACAAATTAATTACCGCCTGTGTGATGGTGAGGCCTGACCCTCCACAACATTACAAAAGAAAATGCTAATCAGAGGCTCGTGACATGCTTGGTGACTTGTAGCCCTGATACTGCAATTTTCTAAGGGAAATGCGAACAGCCCATTACATGATCAATACAGTACGCCAGCCTGTTTTCTTCACTTCTTTGTTTTGTTTCTCACTTTACAATGTGTTTAGTCAAAGAAGAAATATCAACCGAAACCAACAAAAACAAGTAGAAACCAACTTTTACTTGTAAAAAAGCATTTAGGTGGAAGGTAGCTATTGCTACAGGCTGTTGAAATATGCCTACTTTTTTGGTGCTTCGTTTAAGTTATGCAAGTTTTTGTACATGCTTACTATGGGAATTTCCAACTGAGGACAAGAACGGAAGAAGTTCATGACAGACTGAAGATATATCTGCAGAACTTTTTTCTGTCTTAAATAATAAATGTGTTGTCATATAGTGGTCTTTGGTAATGGTAAGATACGTGACCTATGAGCTATGAAGCGTCTTCTTGTATGTTCTGTCCATAACTGGATATTACGGAAAGTGAGGTCCCATCGAAGATTCCTTTCCACGAATCTCATTTTCATCATCATGTTGCGTTCTTAGTTTCTCCTCCTCAAAATTGTCAGGACAAGTGTTTTCTAGAATTTTGTGACGGTTAGGCGAAGCAATGGAAGAGATACAGGGCGCTTTCAGAAACTACAAGCTAATTTTTTTTACCTTCTTTAAGGTAACTTTCTGTTAACTATAATTACTAGTTGACTTAAAAAGTTCCAACTTACAGTTAATAAACGGTGTTTTAATTCTAGTTTAAGTGAGACAAACTTTTTTTTTTCTTTTTTGGATGTAGAAGGATGAGGGGATAGATATTCTGTTTCTATTAATCTGTTACTACTTTATTTTATACTATCTCATCCACACATTTCTTTAATTTCCATATAAATATGTGGATAAGATGATATGCAACAGAATAAGACCGAAACAAAAGATTTGTTCCTCGTCTTGAGTTATACAACAAAAGACAATCCTTTCCTAAATCTTAATTGTGTCGTATTCAGAGAATTAACCTGATAGTAGTGGATGATAGCAAAATTGAAGAGGAGGAAGTCCGCTTGACTAATTCTAAAAGGAAGACGGTAGGCTCGTCCAGCCTGAATGCAACTTTTCAAGGGAAAGCTCAGCTCAAATTGATAAAGTTGGCAATTGCTTTAGCTCGGGCCTGAGACTTGATATTTGTGAATACTGAATACCGACAGAGACTTGATATTTGTGTAATTAGAGAAGTTGAGATTGTCAATTTTATAAATAATTTGAAAGAAATGATAAAAATAATTAATTATTTTATAAAATTTGAAAGATATTAACTTTCCAAAAATCAATACGAAAACATTTTGTATTTATTCTTCTATCCATAAAATCAAATTTGCGTCCATTGAAATATTAATAAAATTTTAGTTTATACAGGTATTCATGTCGATCCTATATGTCATAGAAGATATTATCCTAAATTTAGTACACGCTAAATTATATTTTTGTGCGCCTAAATCAAGATCAAGAAACGAGATTCTTTGTACCTATAAATCTTTGTCAACTCTATATCAAAAGATCTTATTCATACAAATATGTAGGATTTAAAAAAAGTGTGGATAGAAACCTCTGAAACAAGATTAACATAGGATTATGACACAGAAGATTTAATCCTTGAGATCAAAGATTGTAACTTTAAAAAAGTCGGTCTAATTGTCAGTTAATTGGCTTTTGTGGAGTTTCTTTCAAGGGAGCTTGGATTGCGAAGGTGAAAATGCGTTTAAAAAATAGGCCTAGATAGGTAAAAGAAGAACAGAGAGCTGATCGTCTTTGGTTTTGCAACTTCCCAGAAAATGTGTTTCGAGGAAAGTCTAGTTTAGTTTTAGTTTTTTTTAGTTCTTATATCTTAATATAATCTAACTATTTCAGAAATTGTAAAAATGATTATGAAGCAGTAACAACTAACAATAACCATTATTGTTTCAACAACAAAATCCTTGAGAAATACTAGGACCCATTGCAATTAATTACGCATATCATAATTGGGACATGAATGTAGGAGGATTTGAATGCAGATTGCCCTCAAAAAGAGGTTATAACTTTAGGATTTACTGGTTGAGATCGCACAACGCCGTGTCATTCTTATCCGAGTGAAGGCTTCTGGCCACATATCGAACCTTATATCAGAAAATGACGCCCTTCTGTGTACAGTGCATGTTATCCTAGTTATTCATTATGGTTTTGTACCCCCAGACATCAAGAAAATGAAATCTGTACACGCATTCCCAAGCAGTGATTATTATAACAACTTGCTCTTCAGTTCTACCACCAAGCCTAATCACCTGTTATATCTATTTTCAGTAATCATTATTTAGACATCATCCGAACTTGGAATTTAACTCTTTTATCTAAATATCGTCAAGAATCTTAACAAAGATTATCTCATTCTCTTCAAATTTATTTGAAAGTAGGTGATTATAGAATTAGAATTGTACTTGAGTTGTATTGAAAAGGAAATGTATACAACGAAAACAAAAAGGACTTGGACTTTATGATTATATCTAACACACCTCAAATTCTACTCCATTTATTGACACCACAATCGAGATTCAATGATCGCTGGCATTTGCTGCGAACCGAACAATTCCTTCAGATCCAGGCAATTTCATCCAAAGTCCAATCCCAGGCTTTCAAATGGTTAGTGTACCCACAGGAAAATATTTTTCAATACTCAAGCGAAATTACTTCCAAGTCCCATTTCTTTCTTCACAAAAGTGATGCTTGTGGTGTTCTGTTCAGTTGACAAATGGTGTTATTGGCATCGGCATGTAATTAAGCCAGGCCGCAATAGAGAATGATTCGTGATCCATCACTAGTTTTGACCTGTTTAATTGAATGCTGTAAATAAATGAGTAGTATATTATACTCATGATTAGAAATACAAATTTAAAAATTGATTTATTTGACCAATTACAAAATTATGAACATTTTTATAATTTAATTAAGTTAATATGATGTTTTTAAGAAACTACAACACTAGTAAAAAAGAAAGCAATTATCACATGTATAAAGTTATAATAAATATGCATTTTTCATTTTCCAACAATAAAAGATTAACAATTTTTCAGCCTTATTACTTAATTATGATTTTAGTATTTATCTTTCTACATATAATAAAATAACTTTAATTATCAACAGAAATATAATTTTATAGAACAAACATATTAAATTAATTTGTACGCAAAATTATTTTTGTTCATGTTATTTTACATGACACAATAAACGGTTGTGTAAGCCTTAACATTGTATTCATGGTTCATAGTCAAAACTTAGATTATTGTAAATTGCAATTTTTATATGACACTATATAATATGCACCTTTTTTTTTTTGAAAGATGAATAGAAGGTTTTATTAACATTAGCAAAAGCTATTACACCATTACAATAAAAGACATATTTCAAACTAACTATTGTTCAGTACAATATTCCTATAAGTTTTTATTTTTCAAAGATTCCATCTAAGCTTTATGTCTATGTGAGTTTGTTTTGTGCATTCTTTGCTATCATGATTTCTCTAATCCAATTTAGAGTGTAACCAACTAATTGGTATTTTTCAAAATTCTCTCTAAATTAAGTAGATTGTATAAATGAAAGTAGTTTTAAAGAGCTCCATGCCATAACTAGATTTTTTCACCATTCTCTTATTTATGCCCGATCCAAGGATATAAGGAATTTGTCATTTTCAACATTTGTATGAAATACCAGGAGTGTTCACTATTTATTTCCAATCACCACATATAATGATTTTTTTAGGTAGAAATCATTAATCCATTTGATCCATAATGCTCCCTTATCAATGTATAACCTCTAAACCTTTTTACTTAATAGGACTTTTTTGCATAAGAGAGATATGAATGATTCCCAAGCCCCCCATCTTCTTTGGAATGAATATCTCCTCCTATTTAACCTTTGCCTCTTTTGAATTTTTTACTTTACAAGACCATAAGAAAGCTTTGATACACCTTTCAATCTCCTCGACTCTCTTAGGAAGTATAAGATGGGCACTCCAATGCATATGTAGATTGTTTAGTATATAATTGATAAGATTCAGCCTAGCAGCAAAGGATAGAAATATGTTTTGCTTGATTCTTACTTTGTATGGTTCAATCACTCGAACCAATCAATAAATTTTGGCTTAGCAGTGGCAATAGGGATACCAAGATACCTGAATGGTGGAATTTGAATTATGAAGCCAGCTCTCCTGCTCAACTCTGACTAATTCCTCACATCAAAAAGCATTAACATATTACTTTTGTTGGCATTAACCTTCAGTCTAGAATATGCTGAGAATAACTCCGAAATGCCCAAGATTATTTCAATGGATTGGATGTAAGCACCATATAAAAACATTAGATCATCAGCAAAAAATCAAGTGTGTGATCCTTGGCTCTCTATATTTATGGTGATATTAAAACCTACCATTGCAAGAGATGAGATTTGATGAGCATCCTGGATAGAGCTTCCATTAACAGTGTAAATAAGTAAGGGGAAAGTGGATCCCTTTGCCTTATTTCATTGGTGTTTTTAAATATTTGAGTAGGTGCTCCATTTATTAGAATACTAAAGGAAGTTATAGCGATGCATTCCCTTATCCATTTCATAAACTGTGTTGGGAATTCAAGAGCTAATAAACAAAATTCAATAAAATCTCATCTGATGGCATCAAAAGCTTTGAAGAAATCAAATTTGACTATAAAACTTTGATTGCTTTTCCAAAAGTGTATTCTTTCATTAATTCATGTATGAGCAATATGTTGTCTCCTATTGATCTCCAAGTTATGAATGCACCTTGAGCTAAATTAATGACATCTTTTAAAGCCAATTTCAATCTATTTGCAAGGAGCTTTTGCAATTACCTTGTAGACTGTATTACAGTGAGATATAGACTTGTAATCCATCATGGACGAGGGATTTTGCTTCTTTGGGATGAGGCATATGAAGGTTTTGTTCATCTTCTTCAGCATATTTGATGAAGGAAAAAATTCCTACATAGCTTCAGTTAAAAGGTTGCCAGTTATATCCCAAGTCTCTTGGAAGAAACATGCAAAATATCCATCTAGTTCAGGTGCTTTGGAGGGGTGCAATCTGAACTGAACTTCTTTAATCTCTTTTTTTTTGTGAAGGGTGTCACCATGTGTTCCCTCATCTGGTGATTAATTACTCTCTCAAAAAATCTACTAATGTTGAATTCTCTTAGGATGTTGCTGTCTTTAGGTCCCAAATTAATGAAAAAATCTAGAACTATTTCCTATATCTTGTTCTGATTAGTATGTTGAATTCCATATTCATCTTAGAGCTCAATTATCTTGTTTCTGTTTCTTGTAGCTAGTATGAAAGAATGGAATAATTTTGTGTTAGCATCTCCATATCTTAACTAATTGATCCTTGATTTCTGCTTTAATATTAAGTTGTGCAAAGATAGTGCCTCCTGAAACTCCATTCTCTGAATTTCTAATGCTCTCATAACATTGCTATGGGGATGCTTACAACAATTTTCTTAATCCTGACTCAGTCTATTCTTGGCTTTTGTTACTCCTTTATTATGTTCTTTAGCAAAATCCTTAGTTGCAGGTTTAACATTTTTGAGTTTCTTCGTAAGGTGAAAAGCCTTATGTCCTTTCAATTCCTTTAATTGGTAAACACCATCTCTTGAAAACTTGCTCTTTGAGTCAAGCCATTAAAGAATCTGAAAGGGGCTCCGAAGTTTTGGAGTGAAAAAACCTTAATGATATCTTTCCAAGTGTGATCAGAACAAATATTATCACCAAAATGAGCATAGGAATGTGGAAATTGTTCAAGCCAATGTTGATTTACCATCACTTCTACTTCTTTCTGATCAACTAGACTATTGCCACTTTAAAAACTCAAAAAGAGAGAGAGACTGCCAGGCAAGTCGACAAAATTTTCAACTTGCGTTTAGGTTGACGGCTACCCACTGGCTTGCAATATTAATTGGCCCTATGCACCTGTTCTATTTAATCCATATTTGAACATATACCGTCTCGTACTAGGCATCATTGTGAGGCTGAGAGCAATAGCTTTTTCAGTAGGAAACCTAAGTTCTCTGGATATCACACCCATTCCACGTATTTCTCATCTACATTTCTCACAGCTGAAAATGAAATAATAATCATAGGCCCAATCAGATCAAGTACAGCCTAAACTCATATCTTCTAAACAGCCCTACTCATAATTCAACCAACATCTTGTTGCTATTCCAGGCACTTAGATTTGTATGAGCACTTTGTTGCTCGGTATCACCCATGCACAATAGTTTATACACGTATCTCCTCTGCTCAATCTGATGTATTTACTGGTTTGTTAAAGGAATGAAAGCCATAATTATCAAAACAAGGCACCGCGGAGTCGTAATTCATGCCTGAAATGGATTTGATTTTGACCAACTGTCAAAACCAGAATCTCTTCCAGCACATAATGTCCAGTCAAACATAACCAATTGCAAATGACTCAAGGGCCCACCATAAGTTAGAAGTCATCTTACCACTGAGAGCAACGTCCTGAAGCTGCTTTAGCTAGGAATTGGTAAGAGTAACTCCAAGTTCCAAAAGTGCATTTCACCTCATACCCATGTGAGGAATCAGAGTTCATAAAAGGCGCTAGCAAGTCCCAGGGTCAGGAAGGGAAAGGAAAGAATAAAATGAAAACTATGCAATCATAAAGGTCCCAACAAAATTTTTACCAACTGATCATAAACTAGAAGTTCTGTGAGGAATATAGGATTGCGTTTATTTGTTATTTTCCCAACCAAGGTTAAAACATATAAATTTCATTTTGCACAAGTTAAGATCTTCTGATTTAAGTAAGTTAACACTCCTTCTCAAGCAAGCACATAAGGAAAATTAGAAAAAATTATCATCTACTTCCAATTGCCTATAATAGCCTGTAAACACTGAACATACAGTTCACCACTTGAAGACAAACAAATACAGCTAGTAAGAGCCAATGAAATAAATATAACAATTCAATCTCAAAAAGTATTATAGGAATGCCTTTTGGGTATTCATTTCAAAATATAGAAACCAAAGGCAATCCTGCATTTCCAATTTCATACAATAGGAGCTGTATCTCCAACAGCAATTTCTACTTTCATAAACAATTTATGAAAGGATACATTAGAAATCATTTAGAGATATAATAGATTTAGCCTTACAAATCTACATCCAAGTAATCATTCCTAATAGATAATCAACTTGACAAAAAAAGTTTTGATATCAGTTACTATTTAAGCAAAAATTGTAAGACTTATTCAATAATGCCATGAGTTTCATTGAAACCTTCCTAGCTTAGTAAGCACTTTATTTATAATCTGTCGTGTTTGGAATACTAATTAATGAACAACAAATGTTACATTTGGATGGCCTGACTTTCTGGTTATCCTCTTTTCTTTTTCATGTCAAAATTAAGAAGCACTACTGTGTACTTGTGAGAACAGGTGTTTTCTTTTATTCAAGGAGATTATAGTGATCAAAAGGGGGTTCTTCATAGAGAACCCAATGAATGAGATGTTAAGCTTGCCACTATAATTCAAAGATAATGATTTAATCTGATATTACTATCTACAAGGATGCTATAGTCTGCCTCAGTTAAACTGCATGGTTCTCTAGATAAAATGCTCAACTGAATTATCAAGACAAAAGAAGTCTTATTGCATGCTTCAAGGAAAGACCTAAATTTTTTGGTTACCCTCTTTTCTTTTGCATTATCATGTCAGTCCATTGTATACTTGTGAAAACATACACGAAAACATGAAACATACATGGAAACACATATACATGTATGCAAGGAGATTAGAGCAATCAAGGGGGGTTCCCATCAATGAACCCAATGAATGAGATGTTAATTTTAGCCACTATAATTCAAAGATATTGCTTTAATCTGATGCTACAAGCTACAATCATATAATGAGTTGCTTCTATTAGTCACTAAATAGGCAGCCATGGTTGCCAAGATTCTGAATGATTATGTGCATTAGGTAGGCAACCTCCAGATAGAAGTTACCATTTTGAATAAAGTCTTCAGCTATATCTTGACAGGTCCTAACATTCAATGTCTCTCTTTCCCTAAAGGATAGCAGGGATGCTGTGTCTTTACTAGATACTCCTTTTCAATAGTTTAATAACCGATAACGTAAAATTTGTTAGCAAGACTCGCTTGTATCATCAGCACCATTTTTATCTTGCTAATTTGAAACAACCCCATCTTCAACTAAACAAAGGCTTCAAGGATATCTGTACTGAGGCACAAAAGTAAATTACTAGGTAAGCAATCATAATGATGTGATATTCTCAAGAGTTAAGAGAGAAATGACGTGCCATTCTCAATACGTAGAAAGAAAGTTAATAACTTTTGGAGGATCAGAATTTAATTAACAATCGAGAAGGTAACACGCACCTCTGTCATACTGAGGATTCCTTCCCCACAACAACCTTACTGAAAGATCCATATTAGCAGTGTAATGTAGACAAAACGTTAGACGGACACGTAAAATGCCCAAAAGTTGGGATTCATTCCTTGCATTTCCTTGCTCTGTTTCACTTGAATGCCATAACATAGCCCACTTTAACTGTCTTAAAGTCATCAACAAAGTTGGATCAAGCCATAATTATGTTCTCCAATTTTCACACCCCTCCTTAAACAAATTTGAAGCAATAACTCAATTTCTAGTACATGCAGCCCTCATAATTACCACAAATTTGTTTCAACTGTCCATTCAAAGCACATAAAGCGACATAAATTTCCTTACTTTGCCAATGTCTTGTATCTTTTGCCAGAAACTCATGGACCTTTTGCCCTATTTGTATTAAGCTACATCCAGGAAGTTTTTCTATCCTCTGTTGCCTCATTAACATCCACAAGCCTGAGGAATGTTCCCAATGTCCTATTGATGCATTCATGTTTGAGATTAACGTCAGATAGCTAGGATTTGATGGTTCATCATTTAGTATTTTTCTGGTAACTGTTTCCAACAAGTCAACATTCCCATGTACCTTGCAGGAACCTAACAATGAGGCCCAAATGACAGCATTTGGCTCTAAATGCATGCTTTGTATGAATGTAATGGCTTCCTCTAACCGTCCTGCTCGACCAAGCAGATCAACCATGCAACCATAATGTTCAACCTGTGGTTCAATGTGAAATACATTGACCATCTGGTCAAAAACTCTTGTGCCTTCTTCCACCAAACCCCCGTGGGTGCAAGCCGATAAAATGGCAATGAAAATGATGCCATCTGGTTTCTCTCCTTCTAAACACATTCTATTAAAGATATCTAGAGCTTCTTGGCAGTGCCCATTCATAGCAAGCCCCGTAATTATTATTGTCCATGTAATTACACATTTATTGGCCATCTTGTTGAAAACTGTTTTTGCATTTTTTACATCTCCGCATTTAGCATACATGTCTATCATAGCATTGCCTATTGGGTTGGACAACGCAAAGTTGTTCTTCTTCATATAGGAATCAATCCATTTCCCATGTTCAAGAGATCCCAAGTGAGAACAAGCAGAAAGCAAGCTGATCAACGTACTCTGATCAGGCCTACAGTTGCCATCTGTTAACATCTCATGAAAAATGTGAAAGGCTTGATCAAATAAATGGTTTTGAACACAACCTGCAATCATAGCGTTCCATGTGACCACAGTTTTAGTAGGCATCTTATCGAATAAATAGTTAGCAGATTCAAGATCACCAACAGTAGTGTATCCTGTTATTAATGCTGTCCAAGAAACCACAGTCTTCTCCGGCATTTGATCAAAAATATATCTTGCTTTCCCAACATCGCCCGCTTTTACATATCCCAAAATCATAGAATTCCATGAGATTTCATTCCTAATTAGCATCTTATCGAAGAAAAAACGAGCCAGCGTCATATTACCAGCTCTGATGAACCCTGAAACAACAGAATTCCACGATACAATGTTTCTCTCTGGCATGAAATCAAACAATTTAATTGCCAAGTCAGTGTCACCATTTGCCATGTAGGCCCTAATCATTGTATTCCAGGAAACCACGTCTCTATTAGGCATTTCCTCAAACATTCGAAGAGCGTATCTTAAATTCCAGCCAGAACTGGCATAGAAATCCAAAAGGGTATTGGCAACAAACACACTAGACCCAAAACCCAACTTCACAATCTCACAATGAACCACGGTGCCATCTTTTACATCTTCAAAGCACCTTAAAAGAAGAGTGTAGGTAAAAGCATTAGGGGCAATTCTTGACGCCTTCATTTGGTCATAGACTCGCAAGGCGTGTTTCTGGGTCTTTCCTATAAAGCATTTTATCATGGTATTGTAGGAGACCACGTTCGGGTTTTCCAATTTTTGGAACATTTGGAAGGCGTGATTGTGGGAATGGAAGTCGGAGTAGAGAGTGATGAGCTTAGGGAGTATAAAGTTGTGACCTTGGAGGCCATTGACTAAGATTTGAAGATGGGCTTGCTTCAAATGATTAGCGGTTTTGCAGCTTCCTAAGAATTTAAGCAGATGTTGTCGCATTGAAACGTATGGGCTAAGCTAAACTCTCTCGCACACATTTCCTTTTGCAGGTTTTAGAGATTAAATCATGATTGTTTTTTTTTATCACAAGCACATGGTATAGACGAGTACACTTGATCTCACCATAATTAAAATTACCAGTGCTAACTGTCTTTCTGTTATCTAGAAAACTAAAATAATCTAACTAAATAAATGATTAAACTGAAAAAGAAAACTAAAATAATCTAAACAATAAACAAGTGTCAATCAAGCAAAAATGGATAAGGATAAACAATCAATATACATATAGGAATTAGATGTAGAATCCCCTGTCCTTTTACCATGATTGAATTTATCATAATTTAATTGACAATCCTAGTTTCTTAGACTAGTAAGAATTCCTAAATTATAATTACATTCTCTTTTGATACACATAACTCCTACCTTTGGATTAGTCAATTGAAATGTCTCTCAAATCAAGACAACTTAAAAATGTGTTAATTTGGTTTGTGAACTTTTTTGATAGGTTTTATCCTAACATAAAAAAGAATGGTAGATTCTCATGTGATGTATATATAACTTAATTTCTAAAATCTAAGGACTATTCATCGCAAGTGCACTTATCATTCTATAATATAGGGCTTAGAGTTCCAAGTATTGATCCCACAAATATTATAAGTATTAGTAATGATTCTTTTCTATTATCTAACCGACATTTAAGTTGAATGTGATAATTCATATTTAAAATAAAATAAAATAACCTAACAATAATTCAATATAATCAAAGATACTAAGGTAGCTAAAAATGAAAATTCAACCAATAAAATAATAGTACTTGGATTTCGAATCTCCTAAAGATTTCTTATACAATCATGTTTTCATCAACCAATTTATTTTAAAATATATTAGACCTTAGAAATTCCTAAATCATGGTAATATTTTTCTCAAGACTATTAACAACTTATTCCAAGTTGATTAATTGAAATCTCCTTCTAAATAAAACCCATATAATTGCATTATTCAATTTATGAATTTCACTATTAGGTTTGACTTGACCTAGAGAATTTATGTCGACCTATCTCTAGATTTACATGTAACTCCTTGCAATTATGTTAGATATATTTATACATTGGATTTTTTAATCTGAATAAGCATGAAATTACACACAAAATAATATAAAAGCAATATTAATTTAAGAATAATTGAGAATACATATTTGAATCTTAATAAAATTCAAATTAAATTAAATTAAAAAATTACCAAAAGGTATATCTCGGAGTATTTACCTTGTAATATTTTTTATTTAATTTATTATTCCCCGAGATATACCTTTTGGTAATTTTAGCTTATAATAAGCTAAATACCCGGAGATATACCTTTAGGTAATTTTAGCTTATAATAATAGGGAAAAACTCGAAACTAAGGAAAAAGTTGGAAATCTTGGAAAACATAGTTGGAATCCTTGAAATCTTTAAGCACTTACTCTATATTGATGAAAATCTACTCTAAAGGGATTTCTTTAGTTTCTTTTTTTAAAATTTTATTTTAAGGTTTCTTTTTATGTGTTTTCTGCCTCTTCTCTCATCTACAGCTCAATATTATCTTTTTAAATTTGAATTTCAAATACAGAGAGATATACGAGCATTGACGCGAGCGTGTTGGTTACTGTATAACTCAAATTTAGCACATAAGGATTTCCAGAGCTAACACGTGCACAGACATGAGTGTGTATCATCAATATGGCCTTCTCACGATTCAATATAGGCGTGTTGCCAACCTACACGAGTGTGGCCAGCTCGGGGACGAGCTTCGCCAGCGTCTCGGCGAGCTTGGCCATATCCTCGATCCTGGGCACGACGACGAAGCTC
>JAOQMM010000006.1:8463551-8482314 GCA_027563515.1 Erythroxylum platyclados
CGGCCAAGGCGCACCTCGCGCAGAAGCGGCCGTGGGAGTATTTCCGCGACCATTTCTGGGTGACCTTCTGGTTCGAGCAGAGCGGCCCCAAGCAGCTGCTGGAGACGATCCTTTACCACTTCGTTGGCACCTCCACATTTAGTGAATACACGGTTTGCCATGTTGGCTCTGTTGCCAAGATCAATCCTGCTGCCCCTTTAGATAAAGTTTGTGTTCTCAGTTGTGGAATTTCTACAGGTTTGAAGACTAGACCCACCTCTGTTCTTTTGAGTTAGCAGTTCTGGAGATTTGATCATTTATTGACCAACTTGGTCTTTGTGGTTAAAGGTCTTGGTGCTACTTTGAATGTTGCAAAACCCAAAAAAGGTCAGTCTGTCGCCATTTTTGGATTGGGTGCTGTTGGCCTCGCAGTAAGTGGTTTATCTTGGGTTCTAGAATTTCTGAAACATCCAACTGCATGAGTGTTCATTTTCTTTTGTGGATCAATTATCAGGCTGCTGAAGGGGCAAGGATTTCGGGGGCTTCTAGAATCATTGGTGTTGATTTGAACTCCAACAGATTTAACGAAGGTATAGTTGCTTGGAAAGTAAATGCACTAATATAACTGGAATGCATTTTTTTGCTCTATATATTGAATAGATCAAGACCTAGTCAGTAATGATTCTTCTTGTTCTGACAGCCAAGAAGTTCGGTGTTAATGAGTTTGTGAATCCAAAAGATTATGCCAAGCCTGTTCAAGAGGTTAGTTTTGACAACTGTGGATAACTGGAGATTAATGTTTTGGAGATTAACCTGACTTTATACAGGTGATTGCTGAGATGACTGACGGAGGAGTTGATCGAAGTGTTGAATGTACTGGAAGCATCCAAGCAATGATCTCTGCTTTTGAATGTGTTCATGATGTAATCACTTGTTGAAATTCTATTCATCTCTGCTATATAATTTAAAGAGGAGAATAATAGATTTCTCATAAATTTTATTTTTACTCTTCAGGGCTGGGGTGTTGCCGTACTTGTTGGTGTCCCAAACAAAGATGATGCATTCAAAACACATCCCATGAATTTATTGAATGAAAGAACTCTTAAAGGAACCTTTTTTGGCAACTACAAGCCTCGTACTGATCTGCCTTCTGTTGTTGAAAAGTACATGAATAAGGTACCTTTCGTCATTTTACTTAGAAAATACCAACTTATATGCGAGAATATGATGGTAGACCTAATTTCTGGAGTATTCTGAGTGCGGCTGTTCCACTTATCGAATTGCACTCCATTTTGAATTTTCAGGAGCTAGAATTGGAGAAATTCATCACTCATTCTCTCCCCTTTACGGAGATCAACAAGGCATTTGAGTTGATGCTGAAAGGGGAGGGTCTGAGGTGCATTATTCGCATGGGGAGTTAGTCAACTGTATTCTCTATGCAGCTTCAGCTTCAGCTTCTTATATAGTCTAACATGGGAGTGCTTGTGACTTTGAGTTGTGCGAAGATAAATAACAAACTGGTCTGGGTAATGTGCTTTATAGAAACTTGGTTTTTGTACTGGCTGTTAATAAAATGTTCCTTTTCGGCAGGATGTTTTTACCTTGATTATTTAGTGACATCACTAATGAAAAACTTGAAACCTATTGTAATGGTTTACAATTAAATAAAACAAAACCGGTAATGAATTAAAAGTGGAGGCCAGAGACAAAGTAAAAGGTTAATTACAAAGTTCATACCAATGGCTTCTACTTTTACCTTTTTTCTCCACCAATTCCATGTACCGTGAACAACCGAGGGCCCTTTGGTAGTGATTGGAGATGTGAAAACATGCCCGAAAGTCTTCGTAGAGACATGGACCGTTATATCCTGAGACAAGATAAACTTTCATCACCAATCATGTCGAGCATATCCTCAAGCCCATGTAGTGTAGCTTTCAGAAAGAGAAGGAAATAAGCACTCAAGAGACAAGGAAGGGTGTGGTAAGCGACAAAATGCTTCGGCTGAAAATAACGTCAACCTTTCAATTAAGAACCTTGGGGCAATAAGGATATGATTCCATTGATGCATCTTCCTCTTAGTGACGTGAGAAGCTGCAAACAATAAATAGTGAGGGAGAACTTTCATCAAAACCAGACATTTGTTGATTCCATTGACTTCAATATCTTTCTCATTCTCGGAACTCATTTGACTCTGCTAGTGTATCGGATCACTCATCCATAATTTTCAGAAGCAATGTGCATTATTTCATCAGGAGATCCCATTTTAGTTTTTATAAGAGAAAATGTTGGCATGCTGAAACTAAGGGTTCCTCTCTTCAAATTGGAGGCTATTAAAAGGGAAATTAAATATTTGAATAAAAAATTGGTAATGATTATTTGATGGTTATTAGTGGCATCACTATTATAAATAATAAAAAGTTTAATATTTTCCTATTTAAAAATAATGTCCATTAATAATCATTAAGTGATGGCTTGTAGTTGGATCGTACTTGAATGGTCAATAATTAAAGTTGTTTCATTCAATGTCACCAAGGTCAACAAAAAACTTAAGAGCACTTAAAAGGATCTTTAGATGATTCCTTTAAATAAAAGTCTTAAGGGGTGGCTGGTTAACATGATATAATTATTATAATTATGATGGTTGGTTAAGAAGGAAGAATGATTATCGTTGATAGTGGTTAGTTTGTTAAAAATATTAAAAAATAAAAATTTGTTATATTTTAATTAATTATATTGTAATTAACTAATTAATTATATTTTAATTAATTAATCAATTAATTAGATTTTAATTAATTAATTATATTTTATATATGTGTTAATTATATTTTAATTAATTAAAATTTTGTTATAATTAATTAATAAATTATGTTTTAATTAATTACATTTTAATTAACTAATTAATTATATCTCGGATGGATACTTATGGATTTATGGTGGTTTCGAGTATGGTGAAAGAAATATTAGTGGGACCATTTTTTTGGATTTTGTGGTAGCTCTTAAGTTGGTGATAGACAACTTTTATTTCAAGAAAAATGAGGAGTATCTAGTGACTTTTACGAACAGAATCATAAAAACTCAAATTGACTACTTTCTAATAAGGCGGAGTGATCGACCTAGCTGTAAGGATTGTAAGGTGATACCTAACACTTGCTTGTCAGTTCATCATAGATTGTTTGTTTTAGATCTTTTTATTAAGGGTTAGAGGAAAAAGATAAGTCCTACGAAGGTGTATCATAATCAGATGGTGGAACTTGACAGGAGATAATGTGAAACAATTTAAGGATAGAGTAATTTATAAAGAGGAATGGAATTTGGTAGGAGATGCAAACCATATAAGAGAGAGTTTTGCAACTCTTTTAATGAATACAGCTTTAAAGACCTTGGGTGTTTCTAAAGGATCTTGGGGCAGTAAGAGGGAGTCTTAGCAGTGGAATGAAGATGTTCAAGAAAGAGTTAAGTTCAAGAAAGTTGTCTATAAAGATCTATTGGATAGAACCACAAAGGTGGAAAGAGTTGGTAATAGAGAAAGTTGTAAACTGGCAAAGAAAGAGGTGAAGATGACAATCTCGGAAGCTAAAAGTAGAGCTTACGAGAAACTATATCAACTGTTAGAAACTAAAGATGGAGAATTTGTTAAACGATCTTGTATGGATTTTTTCCATCTCTTTAACACAATTGGGAATCCCCATACTACTTGCATGCATGATGAGCATAACAAATTACATGCAAATGACCAATTACATTTTTCAACTTTCACTGAAGTTTAACATCTCATTAGTTATGCTTCCATTTTTAAGCCACTGAGTAATTAATCAAATTTAAATCAAATCCTCAATGATCAAAACAAGCTCTAAATCCATAAATAAGGATATGAAAACCATAACAACATAATAGCAAGATCAAATCTTGCCCTTCTAAGTTCAGAACACTCTGTTTATCAACATAAAATAAAAAAAAATTCAACCAATAAGAAAATCACAACAAAAATAACCAAATTAAAGCATATCAAATTTACGACATTATTAAACTCACCATCTACAATATAATAGCACAACAATTCTTAGAAATTCATTCTAAAGGAGATAACCTCGTTGAAGTGCCAACTCACAGATTATATTTCCAGTTCTAACTAACAAAGTCCACAAATCACCGCTCTTCTCTTGCCTTCATCTCTTCATTTGTTTTTATGCCTAGCCTGTGTAACTATATTAATCCTATCACCTTCAACTTTTTTAAGTAATGAGTTTATTTTTTTGATTTATAAATCCAGAAATGGGATTAACAAAATTTGCCTCTACAAATCCCTGGAAAAGAAAAAACCTCAATTATTAATCAGTTAAGCAAAATGGTGGACCATAAAAATCCAGAATTGTTCAAAAGAAATATAATGGACCAGTTGTACCAAATTCACCACAAGAAGGAAAAAGTTTGGAGATTGAAGTAGTTTTGTCATGAAATCGTAAAGGAAAACAAATCCAGGCAGAAAAATGAGAAATTTGAAGAAAAATGGGTATAAGAGAATGTCTGTCACAAAGAGAATTGGCACATGATTTCGGCTCAATACCTTGCATTTTTTGTGGAGTCTATAGAAGAGGAGTTTGCAAAGGGTTTTTATTTTATGTTCAGATCTAACATTGTTTTATTATGTGAAAAAATAGCTACTTGCTTTGGCTAAGCCCATTCACTATAATTATTTTGGTTAGAAAAAATAATTTTTAGTTAAAATAATAGCATTGTACTATAAAATCAAACATAGAGAATAAATTAATCATAACAACAGATTTTGAGAAAACTTGCAAAATATTTTTTCCGACATAAGTCTTGTTGATTGTTTGATTAAGTTAAAATTTTTCTTTGATAATTTGTACAAAATATAGACTTTTGGTTACAAATTCTAAAACGTGGGAAAAAAATATAGCCAATAAATTTTTTTTTTGTAGTGTTCCTACACTTTGATTTTTATAAATAAGTCAATAACTTGAGTCCATGCTCATATTGAGGTGGATGTTAAGAATATCTTTTGATAATAATCACATATACCTCAATCTTTGATCAATCAGTTTAGTTAATTATGATTTAACTTAATTTCAAATGCGTACATATCACTTCAATTTGATTTGTATGTATCTAGTTCCTAATTTATTATCGTCATTGTTTATAAGTAGAAGCTCTTATTCTCGTATAGAACAAATATAAATCTAATGAAAAAAATGTGAACTTTATATTATATTTGTAAAGTAGGCCTTTTCAGTTAAACCGCAATAATTTCTTATCTTTGTTATGTGCTCTTTTTATTTTCTTTCCACATTAATCTCTTATTTTTTCGGGTGTCCGAAGCTAACGGGTCCCGATTAATCCTGTTCGAGCAGGGTAGAATTGTTATGGGCGGCAAGCTCTCCCCACGAGCTATTTAAAGCGGCTCCATTCTCAACACTCGAACTCGAGACCTTAGTTAAGGGTGGATGAGCCTTTTGCCACTCAACCACAACCTCGGGGGTTCCTTATACGTTCCTTTGATTGTCTTTTTTGTTATGTTTGCTCATATTTCAACAATTACTTTATTTTAATAAGTGGAGAGATTAACTTCATTGGTTATATAAGTTGACCTTTGGTGGAGATTAAATATGAGAAAGTCTAACTTAAATTATTTAATTAGTTTATAAGGAGACAAATATCCTAGTAAACATTGGGGATATTTTGTTTTTATTATTACAGTTTGGATAAGACAAACAGATCTATAGATCAAAGCTGATAGTCAACGCTTTCCCTCTATTCCCTGCACCGTGAAAGACGATAGTCAATGCTGTCCCTCCATTCCCTGCAATGTCATTTCCGTCCTTCTTGAGATCTTAATATGGTGACCTTTTCCAAAACTTATCATTGGGTTTCTAACAATTTCCGCTGCCCTTACAGTTGTCCACCTGAAAGATAAGAAAACAAATATCACGACGAAGACGAGTGAATGAATGCCTCCTTGCACAGAAAAACCAAAAAAAGTACAGAAGAGAGATTGACCTATATTTGGTAACGAAGTGATGAAGAAATATAGCCATAAACACTTTGCTGAAATCAGCTCCTGGGCAGGTCCTCATTCCGCCACTAAATGGAATAAAATATTTGGCTTTGATATTTTCTCCTAAATCCTGTTCTTGATTTTAAATATTGATTCATCAGAACGACTCCTGCTGAATATGTGGTCAAGCTAAAATCGTGGACTTTTAGTACGTTTAACATATGGATAAAATTATTACCTTCCATCTCCATGGATTGAACGTAACGGGGTCCTTGTAAATATCTGGATTCATGTGAAGAGCGGCCGGGATGACTGCGATGGTCCAATCTTTTGGGATTGTGTATCCTGTCAAAATTTGATAGTGAGTAGAGGTTCACGCGCTATTGTCAATCAAGTGGTATAAAGAAAAACTGCATACCACTTATATGGATATCTTGAGTTGCTCTGCGAAGAATTCCTGCTGAACCAGTCATTCGAAGGGACTCGTTGATAACCTTCATAAACCAATTTCGAAATGAAAAAGTGAGAGTAGAAAATCTAACATTTTAACTAGAGACTTGACTCACTTGCATAGTGAAAGTCATCGACTTGTAATCTTTCCACGTCATTCCTCTTTCTTTACTTTCCTTCCTCTTTACAATATCGTCGTTTTCTTTCTGATAAAGAACATTATCAAGCGAAAAACATTTCAGAAAATTATAGACGATTTGTCCATGAGACGATCTTCTTGCAGAAATAAGAAAGGACAACACGATAAGATGGCTTCATTTTCAAGTACCAATAACTCTTGCATCGCTAAAGGGTCTTCTGCCAAGTACTTAATTGCCACTGCTAAAGTTGTAGGGATTGTCTCAGAGGTGGCAATTAAAAGTGCAAAGATTGTGTAAGTGATTAGAGTCTCTGTCAGTAAGTTTTCAGTCTTCATGTAATTAACAAGGCAATCAAGGAAGTCCCCTCCTCCCGTCGGAGGGTCAGCGGTTGCTTTTCTTTTCTCTACCGCTTCTCTAATCGTCTTCAAAATCTTCTTCTGATTCTGAACACAAAAGAAGAAGGTTAGCTTCTAAAACATACAAGCAACAATGATGTGAAGAAAATATTTCAGGATGGAACATTTATAACATAGAAATCTGAGATCACCTGCAAGCTCCTGTGAAAGGTAGTGCCAGGTAAGTTCAAGGGAAAAGACATCAGCCCTTGCATGAAGCTTGCAAGTATTTCACTCAAATGTGTGCTAGATTTTGCAGGATCATAACTGAATAGAAGCTTCGAAGTATAATTCAATATCATCTGAAAAATTGTAAGACCACCTATCAGTAATTAATTTGATGTAAAATATGGATATCTAAACTAAGAATTAATATCAAGACCACATGTTGCTGTTTCTACAAAAATCCCGTGTAGTTTATAAAAACCACGTAATAGTGATGCGAAGTTTTTTTATGTGATTGATTCAAATGAAATATATGAAGAAAGACAGAGGTTAACGAACTCTTGAACAAGCATTTTTAACTTCCACGGATTTCTGAGTCGTCCAAGCATCAAGGGCGTGATTCACTACGTCTTCCAATTCAGGGAGGAGAATTCCTTTGAGCCTTTCATTGCCGAAGTATTGTCCGATGGATCTTTTGAGGCTCTTGTATATAATCCCTGCAACAATACCTTCTCTAAATACATCATTTTGGCCCATAAGCTCTGCAAAGGAATCCATATACCAGAACTCCACCAATTTTCCTTCTTGTTGGAGTATAAAATAGTTGAAATCTGCGTCCGATGAGAGGACAACAGGCCGACCGGCCAAGCTTGTTTTGAAGAGTGGACCATATCTGCAATTACATGTACGGTTAAAGGTCATCACGGCTATTTACTGAAACAACAGCTGCACATCGTGAAACACAGTTGTTGTTGAGTTCTTGCATAACATTGTTCATGGAAGTCAGAAAGAAAAAATAAAAAAGAAGATTTCCTAGGCATTCCTAACCATACAACTGTAATAAAGAATGTAACGCTATTGCCCTTGTCTTAGCAGAAACAAGAAAGAGAGAACAGTTTTAAGTTTCTGATTACTTTCTCATTCTGCTTTTGATAAATGAAGGCATATCAATTGATTTGCTAGGGATGAAGAACTGAATTGTCTCTCCAATAAGAGGCAGGCCCATGGAACCTGGAGGAAGCTTCCCACTACATTTTGGATTCCTCCATTTGAATACCCAATAGTGAGTTACAGTTACCAAAAGCAATGCCAGAAGCAAAAGGCTAACGCACCACATTTTGGATCGTCCACAGTGTGATAGAAGATTAGGATAACCAGAACTTTGCGATTCGCAATGAAGAGGGGAAAGCTTCTTATATAGACTTGTTCAGTCCAACAGATGAACGTCATTCACATGCTAATAAAAAATCAATGTAAACGTAACTCTGCAAAAGTTGTCAAATTTATTTTATATGGAATAGCATGACGTAGACATAAAAGGTATTATTATGACAAAAGCTCAAACGAGTCTCTCAGTTATTCATAACTTGTTTAATAGTACTATCTAAACCTTTTTGAAATGTTAAGATTTATCTGAACTCTACTCACTACAACAAAACACGGTTTTGACGACCAAAAATTTCATATAATTTATCACAATACAATTTTAGTGACGGTAAAAAATCATCGCACAAATGGTCGCCAAATCCCAGTAGCAAATAATTATTATATTTTGCTACGATCACAAATCCATCGCATAAAGGAATAGTCAAGGGGAAAGAAAATTGTCGTAAATGACATATTGCGACGTTTGATTTTGGTGGCTAAACTTAATTAGCTTTGACAGCGTAGACGTGGGTAATAATGTGTAGCGACTATTTGTTTTTGGTAGTAGAATATATTTAGCTACGTTTTTCATAACATAGCTAAAGGTTATTAGAGAAGTTTTGTGGAACGTGGGTAAAAAATTTTGGTGACGATTTTGTAATTATAGCTAAAAATATTTAGTTACGAATTTTTATTTTTAATTAAACTTTCCTATTAACAATTTATCATTTAATTATAATTATTGATAACATTTTTAATTCATCTTATTGTCTTTAACATTATTTGAATTATAATTAAGTAACATTTTTTAAATTATTGTTGATAACATTGTTTGAATAATAATTAAGTAAACTAAAATAAAATAAAAATAATTAAAAATTGGATGCATTTTATAAAAAATAAAATGTAATTAAATGTTAATAATAAAAAAATTTATATACAAACTAAGACTCGTCATTGTCATTACTACTTACATACTTTGATCCAAGTATTTGTTTGACCATCTTTTTAAGCTTGGTCAACTCTCTTTCTATGCAGTCTAATTTTTGCTCATTACTTTATAATTTTTCTTTAGTACACTCTAACTTTTCTTTTGTACAACCTAGCTTTTCTTCATTATATTGTAATTGAGCCTTAAGCAACCGATTCTTCTCTTGATGTGTCATTATATATGTTGATCGTGACGATAATAAACCAATTGACTTAGTGTACCCTAATCTTGTACCAAGGATGTTGTTGCAAATGTCATCTACGTTGGGCTCATTTCTGTCAAAAAATGATCTCTCCAACAACTCTTGCATTTTATCCTAAAATTTAAAACACAAAATTGAGATTTAATTCAAATATTATTAGTTAGTATTACATAAATAAATAAAATTTAAAATTAAAATTTTTATACTTATATAATTATTCTGCACTTCTTCAAACTTCCAACCTTCACCTTTCTTGTAGTGTGTCAATTTGTAGAGTGTGATCCTATCACACTCTTATTCATGTAGTTGGTTCTGACTTTGTTATATGAATTAAAAAAAATTTAAACACCAATAGATTATATTGTATGTACTAATATAATAATAAATTCTAAATAAAGAACTTACAAATTCTTGTCGTACGATAATAAATGATTTGGAGTCGGTGTTATGAGGAGTTTTCATTTTTTCATCTATTAACCTTGGCTTTCTCACACTTTTCCTAAATAAAGAAAAGAAATAGCCATTAAATTGTGTAACAAAATTAATGGAAGCAAATGTGAAGAGAAAGAAGACAAACCTTAACCTTGACAGAGGCTCAATAATCACACATTTCACTCTAATTTTTTGGAGTCACCCATTCAGGAATATGTCTCCTTGCCTCCTCATCTGAAGGAAAAGACTTGTATTATTTATAAAGTCGATAATGATAATCCTTGGCACTTTGTTTCAACAATGAACTCACACAACTTGAAACTTCAGGGTTATCGATATCGATGATATTGGGCTTCATCTGTGAACAACACGTATAAGTTAAATTAATCTTTAAATAAGTAAAACGAAATTGCATATAATTAAATAAATTAAAAAATTACCGAAACTTTGTCCAAAGCATTCTATAACGAGTTGTCTTTCTTTAACTGTTTGGCATGCTGATGGCAAGGTAATTCATTCCTGACAATGACTCCTAACTCATTGGACAATTTTGCTGATTGGATCTTGTCAATAAGACGACGTTTCCTGAGGTCAATATGCACAAACAACTTGTTGGTCATTGCAAAATTCATGTGTTGCAACTCAGAACTTTTAGTGATACCTCTACCTCTTTTTCTTATGCTGGTATTGGAACCTGACAACAAAAGAACAATGGTAAGAAAAACATATTAAACATGTAAATATATGCTTGAGCATAAGTCTAATTATAGGTAGTTAAGATTAACAAACCTGAAGATCTCTCAGCACTAGTTGAGGTAGATAGAGGTTGTTCCTGACTAGCTTCATTGGTGGATGAACTCGGTGGCTGTTATTCGAAAGGGTTGGATTGATCTAGTTGTTGTTGGGGAGGAACATCTTCGGTAAGTGCCACCTTCTTTCCCTTATTTCTACCAGGTGTCATAATATTGAATATCTATAAATGAAATATCAACATTACATATAATATTTACTTAAACATCAATGTTCCACATTAATATAAGTCAAACATGAACATTTCACATAAATATAAGTTAAACATCAATGATCCACAAAAAAATAAGTAAAACATGAACGTTCTGCATAAACATAACTCAAACACTAACATTCCACTGAAACATAACTTAAAAACACATCAACATTCCGCATAACAAAACTGAATTGCACACCAACATTTTGCATAACATAACTCAAACACTAATATTCCGTAATAACATAACTCAAAAACACACCAACATTCCAAATATCATAACTAAAATACCAACCAACATTTCACATAACATAACTCGACATCATCACTCCACAAAAACATAACTTAAACACATACCAACATTCCGCATAACATAACTTAGCATCATCACTCCACAAAAACATAACTCATACACACACCAACATTCTACATAACATAAAGCATACACCAACATTCTGCATAATATAACTTAAACACCAACATTTCGCATACATAAGGCAAATATCTACAATCCGTATAAACATAACTAAAAGAACATCATTTGCATAAACATAAGTCAAACACCAACATTCCTCATAAACAAAAATAAAACATCAACAATATGCATTAATATAAGTGAAATA
The DNA here is from genome assembly GCA_027563515.1 of Erythroxylum platyclados. Classification (NCBI taxonomy): domain Eukaryota; kingdom Viridiplantae; phylum Streptophyta; class Magnoliopsida; order Malpighiales; family Erythroxylaceae; genus Erythroxylum; species Erythroxylum platyclados. Next base: position 8,475,094 of record JAOQMM010000006.1, read on the forward strand.
TTAATAATACAGGTTAACATAACTCAAACATCAATATGACATTTCAGACAATATGAACAATTTATTTACTTTCAATTATCATGATCAAAATTTTGAAAATCATCATCATTAATTACATTATCATTGGACTCTTCATCACTAATATATTTGGCCAAAGTATCATCATTGTCATTTAATTCATCCTAAGTATAGTCTTCATCTGTTTCTACGATAAGATTGGTTTGTACTTCTTCTAGTTGTACTATATTGGGATCAACATCTCTGCTATGGAATGATGATATATCTACATCTTCTATTCGAATGGCTTCATTATTGAACTTCGATTCAATCTCTTGATATACTTCATCTCCATCCTCCCTCATTTGACCATTATCCCTTTCACAAAAATCGAAAAGATTTTAGTGTTGAAACTTCTGAACAACCTTGTGATTGCTACCCAATATAGTATTGTTAAGGTAGGAAACTTGCTTCACTTGACATGCAAGGACAAAAGGGTCATTATCATACCATGTATTACTAACATTGATGCTAATAATATTCCCGTTCACTTTCATGTTAGTAAGATTAAACCATTTATACTTAAATAGAACAACATTCTTATCTTTGATGTAGTACAACTCTATTATTTCAGAGATAACACCATAGAAGTCAATAAAATCGTCGTCATGACATCCTTCAACAACAACCCCACAATTTTGGCTTCTAAGTCGCCTGTCTCAATGTTATATGTGAAATCTCACCCCATTGACAATGCAACCTGTATATTTTTTCCCACAAATATGAGGCTCACATGCCAAACAATATAATGTTGTTGTTGCCTCTTGCATGTTTTAATATGTAACCGTATCATCTGTATGACAAAATGAAATTAGAAGTTAATCTAACATACAAATTGTCATAAATTCATAATATGTAATCAATATATAACTTACTAGATTCCTAAACCATGATAGAAACTTAAGCTTATGTCTTTCTTCAACATTAATAATCCCTTTGCTTCTAATTGACTCTTTGTGCTCTCTATTTAAAAAAGTAAATAGAGATAAGGAATTGAGATTCAATCATAAAATTCTAATATGATTGTTTAATCAAAATTAATATACATACTCCACATATATATCTACTTCATTGCAACTGTTCAAAATATACCAATAGGCGATTTTGAATTCGTCTTTAGTTAACTCCATATATTTACCCACACCAAGTGACCTTACTTTTTGGGAGAAAATTAACAAGTCACCATCTTGATCAAAATCAAAGTTACGTTTTGGTTTATTAAATCTTGTCTCTATGTCTTTAAGTATATCGAACAAAATGTCAAACATTCATTTGCTATATAAGCCTCTGTAATAGTCCTTTCAGGTGGAGCTCTATTATGTACAAAACGCTTAAGAGAGCATAAAAACTTAACAAAATATAAAATATTAGCGATTGTTACTAACAAATAACTTTTAAAAAATTTAAAGGTTAATATGAATTACTTTTTAATCGAGAACATCCATTGAAATTGAACCAGTCTACAGAGTTTTGCTTCATATGGTAAGTGAATTGCCAAATGAACCATAACATCAAAAAACAACGGGGGAATATTAGTTCAAGCTTACATAGAACCAAAGCTATGTCTTTTTCCATTTTGTCAAGCTCTTCAACTTAAGTGCCTTGCAACATAATTGCTTAAAAAACTTACCCAATTGACCCAAAGTTGTGGACACACCCTTTGACAAACACTCACTTATTCCAACAGGAAGTAATCATTGCAAAAGAACATGACAATCATGGCTTTTCAACCCGTTTCCCTCTTTAACATTCACACAACGACTTATATTTAATGCATACCCATCAAGAAACTTGACTGATTTGGGAAATTGACAGAAAGATTGTTTCTCCTTTTTTGACATGTTGTAACAGCAGAGGGAATAATGTATGACCCATCATCTCTTCTTTTCAAATGCAAGTCTTATCTTATATTCATGTCTTTCAAGTCAAGCCTAGCCTTAATTGTGCCTTTCGATTTCCCATCAATTCACATCATAGTTCCTAAAATATTCTCAAAAATATTTTTTTTCAATATGCATCACATCAAGATTATGCCTGAATAGTAATTCCTTCCAATATGACAAATTAAAAAATATGCTTTTTTTATTCCAATTGAGGTCAACATCATTTCTCTTTCGCTTTCTATTAATTGGGTGTTTGTTAGGTGTAATGTCACCCAAATGTGATAGCTGGTAAACAACATCATCACCAGACAACTATAAAGGAGCTTCACCCAATTCTACTTTGTCATTAAACAATTTGCTTCTTTGCCATCTATGCCCATGTTCCAAGTAACAACGATGACCCGTATAACATATTTTACTTCGTAGCCTCATTGAATAAATTTGATGGTTACACATAGGACAAGCCATACACCCTTTAATGCTCCACCCATAAAAATTCCCATAAGCTGGGAAATCATTTATAGTCCACAAAACAACGACATGCATTATAAATGTTTCACATCAAAATTTGTAATCCAACTTCCCATAGATCATTTAAGTCATCGATTAATGATTACATATATACATCGATATCCTTACTAGGAGCAGTAGTTCCTGGAACAAGCAAAGACAATAACATAAAAGGCTCCTTTATATACTTCCATCGAGAAAAATTGTATGGCACCAGAATTACTGGTCATATGCTACATGAAGTACTCATATTACTGAAAGAATTAAATCCATCTAAGGCCAATCCAAGTCGAATATTACGACAATCTTGTGCAAACTGAGGAAACTTTATATCAAATTTTTTCTATGCCATTGAGTCTACTGGATGATGCATAATGTTGTCATCAATGAGTTTCTTTTTATGCCACCTCATATCTATGGTTGTTTTTATTGACATAAAAAGCCTTCATAGTCGTAGTTTAATAGGAAGTATTGCAATATTTTATTCGGTATCTTTTCCCTCTCCCATCATCCACTTGCCACCTTGATGTACCACTAATGGGTCACTCCTCAAGATCTTTACTATCCTTCCAAAATAGAGCACAATCATACTTACGAGCATGTATTGATATATATCCTAATCGAAGGTCCCTTAACAATTTCTTTGTATCATAGTAAGATTTGGGCAATTTGTGTCCAATAGGCAATGCATCATTGAGCAAGTCAATTAACATATCAAAAGACTTATTACTCTATTTATTGTAGACCTTCAATTGCAACAATTTGACAATAAAAGATAAATGTGAGAAATTTGAGCACCCTAGATATAATTCTTCTTGAGCAACTTTTAATAACTTCCCAAAATTGTCTTCTATAATACTACCAATTATGTTAGGCATACTTGTTTCATTCATAGTCTCCATATAATTCCCATAATCGTCTAACATCTCACCAATCCCATCATCACCATCATCATTAACATCACAATCTTTTACATCAATATTGTTATTATCATTATAACTTGCACCAACACTTCTAATACAACTTGCTTCCTTACATTCGCCATTATAAAGCCATGGAGTATAGAATTTATCGATGCCTCGGATTAGCAAGTGATTATATACCACATCTTGATTTTGAAAGTCGACATTTAAGCAATCGATTCAAGGACAATGAATACGACATTCATCACCCATTTGATCTTGTACAAATTACATGAAACTCTTAACTCCTTCTATGTATTCAGTGGATCATTTCCGATGAGACATCCAACTTTTATCCATCTAGCTATATAATAAAAAGTTACTAACTGAATTATTAAATGCAATTCATTTTCAATTTTACGTGAAAATACAAGTTGCTTCTTTAATTTTCTGATTCAAGGTCATACACAAAGTTCCAAAGCAAAGAAACAGTAAGGTACGTAGCATTGTTTACACCTATGAATCGAGAAAGGGACTTCTCGTTATGGCTCCTAAGCTCCTAGAATTTTTCACCGATAAGCCTCATTGAAGCTATATCACTGGTTTCCAGCCTATATACCATCTCACAGGTTTATTATGCATCAAATTCATTTTCAATTTTACATAACAAGACAAGTTACTACTTCTTCAATTTTATGATTCAAGTTCGTAGACAAAGTTCCAAAGTAAAGAAACACTAAGGTATGTGGCGTTGTTTACACTTATGAATCGAGAAAGGGACTTCTCACTGTGGCTCCTAGGCTTGTGGAATTTTTCATGAATAAGCCTCATGAGAGCTGCATCACTAGTTTCCAGCCTTTATACCATCTTATGGGTATATTATACATCAAATTCATTTTCAATTTTACATGACAATACAAGTTACTACTTCTTCAATTTTCTGATTCAAGTTTGTACACAAAGTTCCAGAGCAAAGAAACAATAAGGTACGGGGCATCGTTTACACCTGTGAATTGAGAAAGGGACTTCTCGTTGTGGCTCCTAGGCTCATAAAATTTTTCACTGATAAGCTTCATCGAAGCTGCATTACTAGTTTCTAGCCTATATACCATCATACGATTATAAGAATATTGCAAACCACAACACAAAACCAACACTTCCTTTGCATTCACACAAAACCCGAACACAAACTCACGTATTATTAAAGCAAAACATATGGTAGACATTAGTTGGACGACTTACTTGGATGGATGGACAATCGCAGACTACAAAGAAGAAGGATGAGGTTGGTCAATTATCAGCACTCTAAAACACAAATGACAGCCTACGAAAAAGACAATTTTGTATTTAATATAATACACTTGTCAAAAAACTAAAATTTTTGGACACGTAATCAGTATCTTACCGTTAATAAAGTTTAAACGACTTTGTGGCAGTTATGGGCTCACTATAGTTTATGAGTGAGGAAAACTTCAACTGAGAGTGACAAGTCAAAGGACCCAAATTTGAGAGTGGCATTATTTTATCAAAGTGAACTTTAGTCGAACTTCTTATAGGCAATAGTAAAACAAGGTTCCTACTTATGTATTAAGATTCAATCAACCAATTCAACACACATATTGTAGATTTAAGGACTTATTTATCAACTACTTATGTCATAATTCTTGAACATTTATGTTTCAAATATGAGGCTTCACATTATTGGGTCTAAATAGGAAGTTATTTATAAAGATATGGAGTACTCATACTCATACTCATACCAAAAGGATTAATTATGAAACTTGTAAGAAAATTCTATATCATATATAAGATATAAATCAATAAATTGAATATAACTTAACAATTTAATTACCTTTTGTTGTCATACACTTAAAATATTAGAAGGATAACAATTTTCTTGATTAAAAGAAGAAAATAGAGATTTTCAAAATATGTAATTTGTAATTGAGTTTTGTATCTTAACTTAGTGGGTAGGTTAACAATAAATTAAAATTTAGACTTTGAATAACTAAAAGTATTGATGTCATTATCTAAATTTTAGAATCTAATGTGGATATATAAATAATATGGTGAGTTTGCTAACCTCTAAACTATATGAATTACAAAATAACATTTATACATCCATTAATTTTTTTATTAATTATTCATTTTTCTTTTGCAAAGTATAATACATGATGGAAAGAAGCATTGTTTTAAGTAATACTTCTTTTTTTGTTTTACGAATTATTACAGGTTTCAATTGATTCAACAATTAGGCCAATGAGGTTATTATATTATAGTATAAGGTTTCTCTTTTTAGCCATAAGTATTTTTTTAGGAGTAGTATAAGCTAATGAAATGTGAACATCGTGTTGGAATTAGGACCTAAAAGAAACTTAAAGTGTTTATTACTTGGATTATGTTTGCAATTTATGGTCATGTTCAAACAAAAACATATAACAATTGGAAAGATTTAACTTATGCAATTAACATATAAATAATATCAAAAATAAAATTATTTTTTTACGAATAATATATAGAAAGGATGTTTTAAAGATTAGACCATTGGCATATGTTTTATAAAATTTAATAGTTTAAATATACTTAATGGTTTTGAACTTATATAACAATGTAAATTGATCTTTGATATATAGGTTATATATCATAAATATTTTATTTATATTTGATAAAATTATGATTATGCTAATAATGATGATTGAAATCATGAAAATAAAAACAAAAAATATATAAATTAAATTATTTTTAAATTAATCAAATATTATTCAAATATATATTAATTCTAAGAAATTTGTATTTCAAAACAAGGATTCTTAAGTTTCCTAATACAATTATATAGTCTAACACTTATTATTATTGGTGGTGCATGACAAAAATTAAAATATACAATAATTAATTGGTTCACAAGCCTTTTATGTTTGTGCACAAACCTTTGACACTTAGACAAAGATAGGAGTTGGCATCCATTGAAATCACCACTGATTTTATGTATGTAAACAAAAATTTCGTTTATCAAGTAAGTGAGAAAAATAAGAGCATAAAGAGCATCATAATGCCTACGGGTTTATTGATACATCCAATAATATTTTATAAGAGCACAAAGACCATTTATTAGATGCATTTTACAAGTCTGCAAAGCATATGTGGATAGGTAACTCGTAGACAATCAAAGCAGAACAAAGACACCATTGAGGACTTTCATCGAACACCTTATAGGTAATCGAAATTCTCCCTCAACTAACAAAAAAATTCTCTTTTTTCCCTTTCTTCACCAACATTAACACATATTGACAACCATTCAACCATTATCAGTCCCAATACACGCAAACAACTCAACAACAAAGTTAAAAACCAACGATGAATATAGCATGTATTCGAACACAATGAAAGCAGGAAAAAAAAACGCAAAACATCCATCGAACTACTTACCAGGTGGAGTACAAATACAGGGAGACGATGGAGGACAAAAATTCAAAGACAAGAGACAAGACAAGAAGATGAACGGACAAAGCTAGTTTAAATGGAAGAAAAATCACGCGCCAAAGAGTGGACCATAAGATTTTTGGAGGCTGGGAGGGGAAGGAGTTTCGGGTTTGTTTAATCTCAGCGTAAATGTTTTTTTGCATCTGCAACATTTGGCAAAAAAAATTTTAAGCTGAGACGACGTTGTTTGTGGAATGACAAATGACATCGTCCCAACGTCTATTGTATTAAACAGACCCAACTTCACTGGTCAAGAAAAAAGGATATTGGAAAATAAAAGTATGCTGATTATTAAAAATGATAGAGAAATCGTTGAAAAAGAAAAAGAAATGCTGATTTAAATTCTAAAATTACAAAGAATTATCATGATCCTAAGAAAAAAGATAATG
>JAOQMM010000006.1:8495657-8506855 GCA_027563515.1 Erythroxylum platyclados
TTTCATTTGTAGCGACTAATGGTTCGTAATCATTAGGGATAACATAACCTAGGTTAAATAATCCAAGCTTGTGTGATGAGAAATTATTCGCAAATCTCTAGTTCTGGGATTTGGAGAAGGATATTTTATCAACATTTCAGCTAAGAGTTCAAATGAAGAGCACTAAGGTCAATGAATGTGTTAGAAAAGCAGAAATAAAAGAACTTGATCAATGATTAAATAAATCCGGCATTAATCGCTTTTATTTAACATTAAAGTGTAATGATTCAATAAAAATCCCTATTAATAGTGAAATTTTCACTATTATAATTTTAAATTATGTTCGCAATATTATTGCTGCAATCCAAATCATTTATAATCATTGCTAAGAGACCGCATAGTGGTCAAATTATATATGATCAGCTTTGACCAACTTCTTTATCACCTAACCTCACCAAAATCTTTATCCAAAATCTCGAGATCTAATTGAGTTCCATTTTTAAAGCTTTAACCAAGATCTTGAGATCTAAGGCATATTCCAATCACCAATCACTATAGATCAATATATCTTCATCTTTAATCCCAATTGCTAGCTAAGCTACTACTGCCTTTAATGTGTAGATGGTTCAAGTAGATTAATTCCCATATTTTAGCCTTAATTACCTTAGAGTTTTTAAGCAATAGAGTAATTGGTACCACTAAATATCCTTATGATTTTTTCCATCCATATTAGGTAAATCAAGCAACCAAGTGCTAATCTTATTATTAGGTCATTTTCTCAATTCCTTCTTCTATTATTATTCATCAATTTAATAATGTTGTCCAAGTCCTTGCACTAACAATCCTATCGGTATGCATTTTGCATCTCAACTAATAGAAAGGATGAAAATGTGCAATGGAAAAATAGATGGACAATGGATTCAAATTCACGACCATAAAGGGGACAATATTTGCTTAAGTTTAATGAGGTATAGGACTTTTACCAATGTAAGGAAGTTTACATTTAAGGGAAAGTCATAGGATGAAAGACATCTTAGGAGAAGCTTGTTAAAGTTTTAAATTAAAATCTTTCTATATTGCAAGTATGCAGATTGTATCTTATAACATAAAAATATCATCCCACGAAGATTGGAGTAGTCACCTAACAATTTTGGTAAACTTTATTTAAAGTAAACAATAAGATAAGCCACTAAAAATTAAACTAAAAGTAAAGAATTGATAATTAAACAATGAAATACATAGTAGTGAATTGATTGGTTGATTAATGATAAAATCTAGGACTCACTTTTATCCTTATTTATTCTAACTTAACATTCTTGATTTAATACCACTTAACCATAGATGTCCAATAACTACGATTATCCTATCTCGAGATCCAATCAAGTAATCCTACTTAAAATAGATAGAAATTGAATTGTAATCTCTTTATCTATCAAAACTCTTCCTAAACATGCAACTAGATTTGAAGCAATCATATGGGTAACTAATACATAATTAAAATCTCTCTCCAATTGCCTATTAATCTGATGCTTATAATTCTATTGAAGTACCATTTCTCACTTTACAACACAATACAAATAATCCAATCTAATCTATCAATTTAAATTGAATATAAAGCAATAAATATCACAAATATATTTCAATAAATCAAGAATGTAAAGTTTAACAAATAAATCATAAGTAATTCCTAAAAGGAATTTAGCAATCCATAGATGTAACTATATATGCCAATTGAATCATCATTAATATTCAACAACAATAAGGAAATGAAAGAAAAGAGTAGCGAATTGAATATGGATGTCTTCTCTTCTTTGTTTTGAGCTAGAAACTGCAGCTTTTGTTCTTCAAATTTTGCTCTTTTTTATCTCCTATTTTTTATCTTTTCTAACCTTTAATTGATGTTTTTCTCTTCCTTTACATACTCTTGAGCCTTCAATGGCTTTATCTAGGGTGTTTTACATTTTTTTCCAAAAATAACTCCAAATCATCAAAAGTATATTAAAAAAACTCACGACTTGAAAAAGCTCCATGCATGATCGTGCACCTATGCACGATCATGCATGACCTTGCTCCAAATCTCTATCATGATGCATGATCATGCTAAAGAGCCACCAACCTACTGCTGCTTCATACATGATCGTTCATGGTTATGCACAATTGTGCCAAATATTATTTTCCATCTTTTTTCTTCATCGTTTCTTCAATTTTTTTCTGTCTTCGCTCATCATCAAACACTTCAAATAGCCCTTGAAACATACAATTATGATCAAATTCTTTCCTTAAATAATAATCAATCAAACAAAACACATTAAAAAAACACTAACAAGAATATAAATTTAAGTCCTAAACTTATGATTATCATCTAAGAAAACATTAAAAACACACTCTAGCACCAAGAAAATACATTATAATTCACACCTATCAACTTCCCCACACTTAAATCTTTACTTGTCCCCAAGCAAAACTAAAACTACAAAACACACAAACAAACAATTATGAAACAATGCAATAATGGTATAATGGCATCAAATTTCATGTAATTAACTTAGCCAGAAGCATCAATCACTTTAAAAAATTCCAACACACTAACTTATCTCATTCACGTTCAAATGCTTTGATTTAAATACGCAAATCAACCAAAATATTGAAACCTATTCATACATCTAGGGCACTTATAAGAATGCACTCATTTTTATTTATCAATTAAAGAGGTAGGCCATCACTAAATACCTGCTCATGAAATTTTTTTAAAATTTAACAAGAAGATCACTAGGTTCACTTTTATTGACAACATCATATTTTTATATTTTATTTAACAATAACCTAGTATTTTGATGAGAAGGGAAACAACTTGTCATGAATGTCCCTCGATTACTCAACTAGGTTACATTTTATCAAGCTTGGTTAGAGTGTCATTCTATCCTTTTAACGTTAAGACAAACATTGTGTTGAAAATGCCCCCGGTTACTCAGTTATATCACAACTCAAAATATGGAGTTTTCTCTTTCTTGTCTTCTTTCTTGTCCTTTTTCTCTTGGTCTTCTCCTTAGTGGGATTAAGCTTTCTTCTTCGTTGGTTCTTCTAACTCTTTCCCAATTTTAAGTATGATAAATCTTAGTTGCTCCCTTGGATTAGATTCTTTATTGCTCGGGAGACTCCCCACACTTCCTGTAGACAATGTATTGGCTAATTGTCCTACTTAAACCTTCAAATTATAGATGGAAGATGCATGGTTCTTTGCAATTTGATCGAACTTAGTTTCCATCCTCTTTTGGTTCTCATATTGGCTTGTGAATTTGGAATTCAATATATCCATCAAGTTGTCCGTCTTCAATTTTGATGAACCGAGCTTATCCTGCTGAAATTCTGGTGGGCCTTAAGCTTTCATTGGATTCCCTATTGCATTGTTAAACCAAGAAAATTTTGGGTGGTTCTTCCACCCAAGATTATAAGTATTAGAATAGGAGTTATTACCATTTTGACCATATTGTGCTCTCATATAGTTGAGCTACTTCATGTTGTTTTCCACTAAGAAACAATCAGTTGAGACAGGACATTCTTATCCACATAATTTGCATCCATATTTAATTACCTTGAGTGGGTTGGAGGAAGTGGTTTTTAGGCAGTTCAATTGTTTGACCAAGTGTGCTACTTCAGTATGTAATGTTGTCACTAAATCCACAGCAAGAACTCATTTCTAATATCTAAAGGTTGGTTGTTGTTTACTCCTCTCTGAAATCCATAGACAGCTACTGTTTGCCATCTTATTCAACAAATTATGTGCAACATCAACTATTTTCCTCATTAGCAAACCACCAACTATTGCTTCTATAGTGCCTGGCCAAATTCACTCTCTTGTAGAACATTTGCAGAAGGAACTCTTTGGGCAAGTTATGATGTGGACAACTTCTTTACAACTATTTGAATCTCTCACATGCTTCATACAATAATTCCCCTTCGCTTTGCTGGAAGTTGGTTATCTCCTTTATGATTCTAATGGTCTTTGTTAAGGGAAAATATTTAGCCAAAAAGGCTTGCATTAACTGCTCCCGTATTGTGATGTTCTTTGGGATAAGAGAATTCAACCATACCTTAGCTTAATCTTTAAGTGTAAATGAAAAGAGCCTCATTTTGGCTGCATCTTCTGACAGCTCATTGTATAATAATACGCCAAAAATCTCTAAAACTTTGATTAAATGAGCATTAGGATCCTCATTGGCCAGTCCATAAAACTAGATGTTGGTTTGCATCATATTTAGTAGTGTCAGTTTAATTTCAAAAGTGTTGGTCTGCACTGGTGGTCTTAATATTCTTTGTTGGTTAGCGTTGAACCCTGGACTCATGAAGTCTATAAGGGTTCTTTTTTATTCTCCTTGATTCCTTTCCTCGATCATTGTCCTCTCTATTGCTTTTTGGCATCTCGCTTTTCGAATCTCCCTCTCTTGCTTGATGATATCAAAAACTTATATGTCTGTTAGTTTGCTCGAACTCCTTGTAAATCTTGTGTTCATACACCTATAATCATATAAGAAAAGTGTTAAAGGCCTTAAATCAACGTAACTCAAACTATAATAGATGCTATAAAACAATTCTCAACAATGACGCTAAAAACTTATTGAATTTTTAAATTAAAAAATTTCTTTATTGCAAATATACATATCGTATCTTATAGCATTAAAAGTATTATCCCACGAGGATTAGAGTAGTCACTTAAAATTTCTTATAAAATTTGTTTAAGGTAAACAATAAGATAAGTCACTAAAAATTAAACTAAAAATGAAGAAATGATAAATAAATAATGAAATAAGCAACAATGAATTGATTGATTGATTAATGATGAAAACTAAGAATTACTTCTATCCTTATTAGTTTTAATTTCACTTTCTTGATTTAATACTACTTGACCCTAGATATCCAATAATTATGATTACCCTAAGATTTAATCAACTAATCCCAATTATAATAGATAGAAATTGAATTGTGATCTCTTGGTCTATCAAAACTCTTCCTAACTATGCAACTGGATTTGAAGCAATCTTATAGGTAACTAATACACAATTAAGATCTCTCTTCAATTGCATATTAATTTGATGTTTATATTTGTATTTAGGTACTAGCTCTTTTTATGTAACACAACACAAATAATCCAATCTAATTTCTCGATTCAAATTGAATATAAAGTTATAAACGTCACAAGTATATTTCATTAAATCAAAAATGTAAAGTTGAACAAATAAATCAAGATTAATTCCTAAAAGGAATTTATAAATCCATAGATGTAACTATATATGCTAATTGAATAGGGATGTCAATGTGCCGGGTCGGGCCGAGCCAGGGCCGCTCTCGACTGGCCCAACCACGGGCTGACCAGCCCGTGGCCAACCAACTTGGGTCGGCTCATCCTTAATATATTTTTTAAAAAATAAAAAACGACGTCGTTTTTGTCGTTTCAGTCGGGTAAAGGTTGGGCGGGGCCGACCTGTGCTCGGTCTGACCTTGGTTCGTGGCCCAATCGGGCTGAATAATTTTAGCTCGTGGCCCTGTCAACCAGAGCCAAAATTGGGTCGAGGCAGGCCAAAATTGATGTTCCTACAATCGAATCATCAATAATATTAAAAAATAATAAGGAATTAAAAGAAAAGAGTAGAGAATAGAATTTGAATGTCTTCTCTTCTTTGCCTTGAGTTGGAAACTACCGCTTTTGTTCTTCAGATTTTGCTCTTTTCGATCTCCTTTTTTTTTATGTTTTCTAGTCTTCAATTTGTTTTTTTTTCTCTTCCTTTATATACAATTGAACCTTCTAGGGTCTTTCCACATGTTTTTGTTCAAAAAATATCCCTAAATTATTAAAAGTAAAAAAAATCATGACCTAGAAAAGCTCCTTGCATAATCGTGCATGGCCTTACTCTAACTCTCTATCACGATCATGCCAGAGAGACATGCACAATTGTGCCAAAGATTCATACACGATCGTGCTAAAGAGCCACCAAGCTAATGCTTCTTCATGTATGATCATGCATAGCTATGCATAATTGTGCTAGATATTGTTTTCCATCCTTTTCTTTATCTTTTCTTTAATTTTTCTTGTCTCCACTCATCATCAAACACATCAAAATACCCTTGAAACATATAATTAAAGATCAAATTCTTATCTTAAGTGACAATCAGTCAAATAAAAAGCACAAAAACACTAACAAGAACATAAATTTAAGTCCTAAACATGTGATTATCATCTAAGAAAAGTACTAAAAACACACTTTAACACCTAGAAAACACATTATAATTCACACCTATGAAAACTTACTTGAGCCATACCAATCTATGCCAATGCAATTTAGGCTAATATGGTTCCAACAACAATTTGCAAGACCTATTATAGGATTCTCTAGATGTTTGATTAATCTAATGACTACTAATGAGCTGAGAAACTTAGAGCTAAATTTAGAAGTTCAGTAATAGTTAAGGGACTAATCTATTGTAAGTTATCACTAAGTACCTCTTTAACTGATGCATTAATAAGTATGATGTCCTTGAGGTTAGAATATGCATTGTTGTCATAGAAGGGCCAATTATTGAATAAGAAGCTTGCACTTTCTCCATTGGTAACAATAGTTTTAAATTGCAGCTTGACATAGCCTCTATATCGAAGGATATAAAACAAGGTACAAGATGTATTACAGTTAGGTTCCAAACTCCTGATGTTTTTATTTTTGAAGAATTGCATATGAACCAATTTAAACAAAAAGATTCTTTGCCTTTGAGGAGTCTTTATATTCTCTTAATCATAAAAATTTTATTTGAGAGTTTAATAGGCCAAATTCCTTAGTCTCCTTCCTCCTTTATCTTACAAACTTCACTCCACTTTGCTTTTGCTAATGTTTTACTTACTGCTTTACCAGACCATAGGAATGATCTTAATATCTTTTCTATTGACTTGATTATGCCTTTTAGGAAATATAGATGAGAAGTTTAGTTGACATGCATAGAATTGAGATTTAAATTGATAAGTTAGACCTTCCATAATATGAAAGACTCATGTTACACGAACTGCTTATTGTCTTTTGTATTCTCTCAATCAATCGAATGAAATCTCTATAATTTTGCCTCTTATGAGTGATTTGAGTTCCCAAATAGGTGAAGTGTAAGTTCTTATTTCTAAGACTAGTTAAAAGAGAGATTTAAGTTGTTAAATGAGCAGCTTGTGCTGAAAGGATAAAGTAACTCTTATCTTTATTCATTGAGGGTCCTAATAAGTCTTTAAAAGTTTTAAGAGAATTTAATAGTGTAGTGATTGAATCAAAATAAGCTCTTGATAAAAGGAATAAGTCATATGTGAAGGAGAGAGAGTGAATTTTCAAAAGCTTGCATTTGTTGTCATATCTGAATCCTCTTTCCAAACGGATGATTTTTCCAATCAATCTGTTGAGAACTTTTACATAGAGGGTAAATAAGTGAGGAGAAATTTGGTCCCCATTGCCTTAATCCTTTTGCACCTTTGATGATCTTAATTGGTTCACCATTCATGAAGATGTCAAGCAGAGCTAATGCATTGATCAATCCACATAATGAATTGGTTTAGAAAATCAAAAGCCTCTATAGTGTGAATTATGGACTGTCAATTCATTGTGTCAAAGGCCTATGGAAGTCCACTTTAATGGAACATCTTTTGAATGCATTCTACTTATAATTGTTAAAAAAAATTGTAAGAAAGAAAGATGTTATCTCCAATAGTCAAATGGCTAAAAACTTAACAATAATCATGTAAATAGTATTACAATAAGCAATTGGCCTAAAGTCTTTAAAGGAAGAGAGATAGGAGATTTATGAGCGAGAGTAATGAAAGTCTTATCTCTTTAAGAAGCTTACCTCTATCAAAGAATTCAAGCACTGCATTAATAAAAAAGCCCTTTGTAAATCTCAAAAAACTTTGGAAGAAGAAAAATTTTAGGTCATCTTGTCTTGAAACTTTATTAGGATTGAGCTCAAAAAGTTCCCTTTTAACAATAGCTTCATTGAAAGGAATAATTAAGCTTTCAGCGTTTGAAGCTGATAAACCACTAGAGATGATTAACTTTATCAACTGGGGGGGAAAAGAGCAAAAAGAAGCAGTTCCCAAGCTTTTAGAAAAGTAATCATAAGCTACTCTTAATAATTCCTCTTAAGTTTGAGCTATAAAACCATAAGTGTTTTAAAGAGAAGTAATCTTGTTAGCATTTTTCTTAGAGGATTGAATTGTGGAAGAATAAAGTATTTTTATCTCCTTCAAAGAGCCATAAAACTCTTGATCTTTGTTTGATGATGAAGAAGTTAATGTCTAATGCTTTTGTGTAGTTAGGGAGAGCAATTTTCTCAACTTTCAGTTTAGTATGGCTAGAGGGATCCTGATAAAAGGATTGTTGAGCCTTAATTAAGGATTCTTTAGCATCAGTCACTACTTGAGAGTTGTTATTGTACTTCTTATGATTCCACTTTTTCAAATCTTCTTTAACCATTTCCAATTTCTTACAATAAACATAGGACTTGAAATATTTGAAATTATGGCTTAATCCTTTCCATAAGGCCAACTTAAAACCATCTTCTCCAACTAGGTAACTATTGAATCTAAAAAGAAAGTACCTTAGCCTATGAATTAAGAGATTATGTAGCAAAATAAAAATGATTTTAGAGAAAGGACTTCTAAAGTAAGCTAAGCTTTCCTAAAAGGGGGTGAGCTAGTGGTTATTCATTAAGGCACAATCTAGTTTCTTTCTAAAAAGCCATCATCTTTATTGTTTATTAGTTAACTGTAAAATTGTACTAGTTTCTTTCTAAAAAGCCATCATGTTTATTGTTTATTAGTTAACTGTAAAATTGTACTTTAATCTTTAAATCTATGATTTTTAAATGACTTGTACAATTCCTCAGGTTACTTGTGAAGTTCCTGATACGAACATTCCCTTCAGCTTCTGAATTGTACATAATACCATTAAGATATTCAAGAATCACATAAGGAATGTTAGAAATATGATAAATTTATAAAAGCTTGTCCCATAAAGAAGCTTTATGAAACATCATATTATGGGCATAGAAAAAGTGGTTTGGAAGGTGATTCTTTCATTCAACAAGAGGATTGAAAGATTGATCACCTAATCAATGGATGAATAATGTAGGATATCCACTTAAAATGAGAACTATGATAGGTGCTAGTTTTCCAATCCTAATAAAAGAAACTCATTCGTATACAAATGTTCTCCTTTAATTTTGTTTCAAGTAAACGAATTAGTAACGACTTGGTGTCAGAAAATCTCTAAGCATTTATTGTTTTTTTTTATGCAATTCAAAATGTTGATTCCATGTAAGAATTGTCACAAGGAGAGGGTAGGAGAGCTGACGTTAATGTCTTTGTTCTTTCTTTTAGATTTTCTTCTTGATACCATTTTGAAATCCTTATTAGGCTCAATTTAAGTATCAACTTTGGAAATTAGAGGAGTCCACTCTTCTGGTGTTAGAGATCTGTGAGATAGGACTATAATAATTTTTTATTCTATGGGGTGGGATTGATAACAATAGGAGATGGAAGGATATTACCAGAGAAATGGTTAATTCCTATAATTTATGCATCATAAATTTAATCAAAATTAGAGATCTTAGGAATAGTGGTTTCTAACGCTCCTAGAGGTGTTCCGGAGCCTTTATGAATGGAATTAGGGACAAGTTTTTCATTCCTTGAGATTGAACATATTTAGAAACACTAGGCTAAAGGCTTGTAAGCTAGTTTCAACATTAGGAGCAACTATCTCAATAGTGTTTGCAAATTCATTAGCTTATTGTAATCATTGTTAGCAAATATTTTACCTGTTGCAACCAATCTTCTACCTTGTTGACAAGAATCACACGTCCATTAACATGATACTCTAACCTCATCTTAAACCATATTATTATTTTCTCCAAGTCTTAAGACGAGATTTGCATCTGGTAGGAATTGTTGAATCTTAACAATAACATACATCCTAGTATAGTTACCTCTTTTCATATTGGCAGTGACTTCATCCATGGAGATTAGCTTCCTAATATAGCTAGTCAAATGGGTAAGTCCTTTTGTGATTTAATACTCTAGAGGATATTATATATATTAACCCAAATTGAAACTTGCTTCTGATGAGAGTTTTTATGGGAGAAAGTTAGTTTTCAATATTATGAGAAAGAGTAGCTTCCCATTCAAATGTAATGGGTCATTATATAACATAAGTAAGCACTAGCTTTTGAGATAAATTTGAAGAAGTTGTTGGCTTCATTGATAAAAACCTCCTTTAAACTTGTCTTTTTTTCAGTTAGAGGTGACCTAAGAGTTTATAGTAGGGAAAGGAACACATTTATCTAAGAATAATCCAATAAGAGCGGAGTTACACCTTGTAAGTGGAGTTACACCTTGTAACTCCTTCTCTGAGAACCTCAAATGAGGGAACAACTAGAGGGCAACAATTTGAGAGGGAGTCGGGACAGAATTGAAGTTTTAAGGTAAGGGAAGAGTCCCCTAAAACTTGCTTTTAAGTGGTCTTATTAAGAGAAATAAGGGGGCTAATGGAGAACTAATAGCCACAATAGCTCCTGTAGAGTTAGTGGAAGGAATAATTGGGTTAAGGTTGACAAGTGAGGAAGGACCAAGGAGCTATTAGGCTAAGGCTATGTTTGGTTGGACGAAAAACAGCCCGTTGGCACGGGCGTTGGTGCGATTCGGCGGGAAAACAGCACGTTGGCACGGGCGCTGGGGAGCTTCGGCGAGAAAACAGCACCTTGGCACGGGCACTGGTGTGATTCGGCAAGAAAACAGCCCGTTGGCAAGGGCGTTGATGAGATTCGGCGAGAAAACAGCCCGTTGGCACGGGCGTTGGGGAGCTTCGGCGAGAAAACAGCATGTTGGCACGGGCAGCCCGTTGGTAAGGGCGCTGGGCCATTTCGGCGAGAAAACAGCACGTTGGCACCGGCGCTGGGGAGTTTCGGCGAGAAAACAGCATCTTGGCACGGGCACTGGTGCTATTCGGCGAGAAAACAGCCCGTTGGCAAGGGCGCTGGTGCGATTCGGCCAGAAAACAGCACCATGGCACGGGCGCTGGTGCAATTCGGCAAGAAAACAGCCCGATGGCAGGGGCGCTGGGGAGCTTCGGCGAGAAAACAGCACCTTGGCACGGGCACTGGTAAGATTCGGCGAGAAAACAGCCCGTTGGCACGGGCGCTGGTGC
>JAOQMM010000006.1:8506955-8521344 GCA_027563515.1 Erythroxylum platyclados
GTAGTACATATTTATCATTTTACATTCCATCCTAAACCCCCCAAATCGGAGGTAATTCATTTTTACTGTTTAGGATGGAATGACATGTAATGTGAAACCCTCGTCTTCCATCTTATTATATTCATTTCATTATAAACATTCCTTCCAAACGATAGAATAATATTCCATTCCATTTTATTGCTAACTGCCCTACCAAACATAGCCTAAGGCCTTGTTTGGTTCGAGGGTTAGTAATGGAATGGAATGGAACATAACACAATTCCATCGTTTGTTTGGAGGTTTTATAATGAAATGAAATGGAATGGGATGGAAGCGGAGGTTTCATGTTACGTTCCATTCCATCCTAAACAGTTTAAAATAGAAAACCTCCGAATGGGGGGGTTTTTGAGATGGAAGTAACCTTATACATATATAATACCTAATATACCCCAAACGTCGGTAGAACATCACCTATGCCGACGAAGAGCTTCTTCGACCTCATCGACGCTCCCTTTTTTACTTGACTTTACCAGAAAAAATTACAAAAATAACTGCCTAACAGGGGTCTGGCATTTACCTATTATCTTTCCTTTTTTTTTCTTCTGATTCTTCTTGCAGGGATCATCTTCTTCCTAGAAGTTTTACCGAAGCCCGTGACTTGCAAGAGCAAGTCAGTGATGCTCTTGCAAGTCATGTAAGTGGGACTTGCCCTTAAGCAAGTCACCGTGACTTGCTCTTGGCAAGTCATTGTAACTTGCTCGGTGACTTGCTCAAGGGCAAGTCTCTTTGAGCAAGTCACGGGTAACTCATCAAGAGTGTTTAGTATATTTTGTTATATAAGGATATAATAGTCATTTATTATACATTACATTCCATTTTATTCATTTTCCAAACAATATTTTGTTACGTTACATTATGAACCCTTTCATCTCTGTCAAACAACGTTTTATTATATTATGTTCTATTCTATTATAAACTATTCCGTTTCGTTCTGTTAATTAACATTCAACCAAACAGGCCTTAAAGGAAGCAGGAGAAGTAAGAGGAGGAAAGTCTAAATCCGAAGTCCGGTTGGAATTGGACAGGGAGACATACTTCCGCTTAAAGTAAAAGGAGCAAGTTTAAAAGAACATAGATAAAAAGCGAAAGGCGGGAAAGTGGCCCAAGTTACAAAGAGGAGGGAAGATAGGAAAATATGGACAGGCTGACGGAGTTACGGCTTGACGACCGAAACAAGAGGCGGATGAAGAATAGGGGAGGCACACCTTGGTGGAACTCCGACAAGCTTCTCCACTAAAGCTAGCACGAAGAAAAAGAAGACCAACAGAGCCCTACTCAGAAACCAAACACAGACCAAGGACACAAAAGTTAAAGAGAAGACTTGGGAGAAGAAAAGCTTTAGGCCAGAGGTCAGGAAGGAAGGGAAGGATAAAAGTTGGACAAGAATCATGGTGAGGCAACAGGGAAAGAGACGAAGAGGAAGATAGAAAGAGGAGCATTTGATTGCATATTTTTATTTCCACTAGTTCGAATAAACCGATTGTAAAGACAGCCAAGTCAGTAACAACATCTGAAACCGAGCTAACTAATGCCTCTGCTATTGGCGCCATGTCACTTACACTCATTGGAAGTTTGATGTTTTTGGCCAGGGGAAAGAGAGGAAACAAAAAAGAACGCTTACAGAAGATTTCGGCAACTTATTCTCCCATTAACTATTTTTTCAGTTGCGAATGTCCTTGCATCGATGCGTCTTACATTTCTCGTCAGAGCGTTGCCCACCTCGAACCCGCATTCCCTTCACCAGCAACTCTGCTTCTCAACTATCGGAAACGAGTCGAGTTTTGTTTCTAGAACTCCAAAACCGCATATTTACGTTCGTCTCTTGCAAAAATGTCTTCGTGAATGCAAACAAGTCAAATCCCGTAAGTTGTTCGACGAAATGCCTGAAAGTGTTTTTCGAGCTTCAGTGACAAACAAACTTGTTCATGCTCAGGTAGTCAAGCTTGGGTTTTTGTTAAAACGATCTCTAGGGAATGCCATTCTTGACCTTTACGCCAAGTGTGATCATGTGGACGACGCGGAAAAGATGTTTTATAGACTTGAACACAGAGATATATTAGCTTGGAACTCGATCATTTCCATGTATTCTAGGCGAGGTTCTCCTAATTTGGCACTTAACTCTTTCGGATATCTGTGGGATGGAGGGTTGCGTCCTAATGACTTCACTGTCGCTTTGGCGTTGTCCGCGTGCGCAAGAATGGTGAATGTTGAATGTGGTAGACGTCTTCATTGCCTTGTTCTTAAAATGGGCTTTGATTCAAGTTCTTTCTGTGAGGGAGCTCTTATTGATATGTATTCTAAGAACAATTCCATGAATGATGCTCGAAGGGTATTTGATGGAGAGGTAGATTTGGACACTGTTTCTTGGACGTCAATGATTGCTGGATATGTTCAAGTAGGTTTACCAATGGATGCGTTAAAAGTGTTTGAGCAGATGGAGAAAGTTGGCCTAGAACCAGACCAGGTGGCGTATGTGACTCTCATAAATGTCTTCATAAATCTAGGCAGGCTTGATGATGCATCTGAATTGTTTAACCAAATGCCTAACCCAAATGTTGTGGCATGGAATTTAATGATCTCAGGGCATGCCCAACGAGGTTATGCGGCAGAAGCAATCCTGTTTTTTCAGAATTTAAGGAAAGCTGGTCTCAAATCCACAAGGTCCACGTTGGGTAGTGTACTGAGTGCTATTGCAAGTTTAGCAACCCTTGACTTAGGTCTTCTGGTTCATGCAGAGGCTATTAAACTGGGGTTAATTGCTAATGTATATGTGGGAAGTTCACTTATTAGCATGTATGCTAAGTGCAAGAAGATGGAAGCAGCAAGGAAAGTTTTTGATGCCGTAGATGAGCGTAATGTTGTCTTGTGGAATTCAATTCTTGGAGGTTATGCACAGAACGGATGTGCCATTGAAGTTATAACATTATTTTCCAGTCTGGGTAGCTGCGGTCTTCATGCTGATGATTTTACCTACACCAGCGTTCTGAGTGCATGTGCTTGCTTAGAGTACCTTGAAGTAGGTCGTCAATTGCACTCAGTTATTATCAAGAACAACTTTGCATCTAACTTATTTGTGGGAAATGCATTGGTTGACATGTATGCTAAGTCTGGGGTTCTAGATGACGCAAGACGACAATTTGAGCGTATGAGGAATAGAGACAACATCTCTTGGAATGCGATTATTGTTGGATATGTGCAAAAAGAACATGAATCTGAGGCGTTTCACATGTTTCGACGAATGAATTTGTGTGGAATTCTCCCTGATGAGGTGTCATTGGCCAGTGTAATGAGTGCCTGTGCCAATGTTAAAGATGATGAGAAGGGAAAACAGGTACATTGCCTGTCAGTGAAGTCTGGTCTTGCAACAAGCCTTTTTGCCGGAAGCTCCCTTGTTGATATGTATGTCAAGTGCGGGAATGTCGACTCCGCTCATAAGATTCTTATTCATATGCCTCGAAGGAGTGTGGCTTCCATGAATGCTCTTATTGCAGGGTATGCTCCAACTGATGTGGAGAAGGCAATAATGTTATTGCGACAAATGCAAGATGAAAATTTGAAACCTTCAGAAATAACTTTTGTGAGCCTTTTAGATGCATGTGATGAACCACAAAAGTTGAATCTTGGAAGACAAATCCATTGTCTTGTCCTGCAGATGGGTATTCATTATGACAATGACTTCTTGGGTGTCTCTCTCTTAGGCATGTACATGAATTCCCAAAGCAAAACTGATGCAACTATGCTATTTTCAGGGTTTTCAAATCTAAAGAGCACCATCATTTGGACTGCTATGATTTCCGGATTTGCTCAAAATGGTTGCTGTAATGAAGCTTTGCAATGTTATAAAAAAATGCGTAGCTGCAGTATATTACCTGACCAAGCAACATTTGTTAGTGTCTTTAGGGCCTGTGCTGTCTTGTCTTCTATAACAGTTGGTAGACAGATTCATTCTCACGTTTTACATACTGGTTATCACTATGATGAATTGACTTGTAGTTCTCTTGTAGACATGTACGCTAAATGTGGTGACGTGGTGAGCTCTATGCAAGTTTTTGATGAAATGGATGAAAAAAATGACGTCATTTCCTGGAACTCAATGATAGTTGGATTTGCCAAAAATGGCTATGCAGAAGAAGCACTGAATGTTTTTCATGATATGATGCTAAAAGATGTTTTACCTGACGATGTAACTTTTCTTGGAATCCTTACTGCATGTAGTCATGCTGGAATGGTAACTGAAGGCCGCCAAATCTATGATATTATGGTCAACTACTATTGGATTCAACCTAGAGTTGAACATTGTGCCTGCATGGTTGATCTTCTAGGCAGATGGGGTTTCCTTAAGGAAGCAGAAGAGTTCATTGACAAACTCAACTTTGAACCCAATTCTATGATATGGGCTACAATGCTTGGAGCTTGCAGAATTCATGGAGATGACATTAGGGGCCAACTAGCCACGGAGAAGCTCATTGACCTCGAACCTGAAAATTCTTCACCCTATGTGCTGCTTTCAAACATTTATGCTGCATCGGGGAACTGGAAGGAGGCTGATTCTCTGAGGAAGTCAATGAGAGAGAGAAGAGTGAAGAAGCCACCTGGATGTAGCTGGATTGTAGTGGGGCAGAAGACACATTTGTTTATAGCGGGAGACAATTGTCATCCTAGTGCAGCTAAAATTGGTGTTGTTTTGAAGCATTTGAAAGCAGTGATGAAAGCAGATAGCAATATTGCCCAAATCGATTCCTTTTACCTTGATGATGAATGAGGTAATAATATCGTCGGATTTTGTTATTTATGATAATATAAACACTGTATAGATTACAATTACAAAATAAATACTGTACAAATAGATAATCAAAGGGAATTCTAGAACTAGCCTAACACCTAGCATCATCAGACAAGATAAAAACTCTGTTTAGCATAGACATTGACAGTCAACGGTGAAGCTTCCAAACCAGCGTCACTACAGGCGGGAGCAGGGGCGGTGGTGGAGGGAAAGATTCTAACGTTGCCTGGGACGCCTTTCATTGGTGGCAACACTAGCCGCAGAGGGGAGGGAGCCATAGTGCCACCGTCATTTTCTGTCGATGGTGAGTGTTGCCGTCATTGCTGTTGCTGGCACTCGATCAACACCTGGAACCCATTGGACTGCTGCTTGTGGATGTTCTTTTTCCTATCGCCACCGCTGCTGCTCCTGATGGGTTAAATTCTGAAGAAAACGACTGAAATTGTGAAGTGTGCAGCGTTACACATTTATGAAGGTTGACCGAAAGCAGGAAAGAGAGCAGGAAAAAAAACCCACAAGGAACAAGCTGCTGAGGAGGTTTGGATTCATAGATGGGCAAAATCTTCTTATATATGATGGGCCAGAAATATAACAGTTAAATGAGCCTGTCAAGACAGATTATGGGTCAAGCTTTTGCTGTTTTGGGTTGTTATTTCTAGATTTTAGGTTAGTAAATATGGGTCAAGTCTCATAATGTCTTGGGCTGTAAAATGAAATTGGATTTGAATTACTTTGGACTTAAAGGAACCCATTAGTCAAAATATAAATATATAAATATATTAGATAATATGTTTATTTAAATTTAGAAATAAGTTTCTAAATTCATATATATTATGCCTATGACTTTCATAGACTTAGATATAAGCTTATATACGATTTATAAATTTAAATATCTATTAGTTAAATTTTAATTAAAAATGAGTTTTTAAATAAATTTAAATTATTAAGTTCATAAGTTATTCTAATAGTTTTAAATTGAATTGACATTATTATTGTAAAGAGAATTAGAAATAAGTTTCTAAATTTAATTTGATGGGTTCCATAATAATTAGAAATATGTTTTTTAAAATAAAATAATTATGATTTAAATAGGATTCGTTCATGTAGCGTTAAAATTGTGATTTTAGGTAAACCACAATAATCATAGTTTTATTTCAAGCATGAGTTTATTTATTCATTTCAGATTCTGAATTTGTAAGTGACTTCTAATCTTGAAAATGTGTTTTTAAGGAAAATGTCAGTTATGAAGAGGTCACTAGATTTATACAAATTGCAACACAGATAAGGTGACTCATTATTATATTAGAGCAGTTACTTCTTGGGAAAGATTTTATACAGGATATTATTACTATTAATAACTTAATGCAAAAGTTGTATTATGGAGGTTGTTTGACTATTGTAGAAGCTAAAGTGAAGTACATGACTTTACACTTAACTTTTCCACAACCAAAAAGCGAAATTTTAAGTTATCTTTGGAACTTAGAATGCCCCATGCTGAAATCATATAAATGGTTGGTGATAAATTTTATAAGAGAAGTTTGAGGAAAATAATTTATTTTGACTTTATATCTGATTGACCTTCTAATCAAAATTATAATAATAATAGCATATCAAGCTTCTAGGACTTTATCATATAAATTCATTGACTCTATTCCATATAGGGTTCATTATTAGTATTGAACTAAATTGTAATAAACCACATCAATTATATTCATTAATGTATGCCAAGTTTTATATTATTGAGCTTTATTAGAATATATGTTTTATTTGAGAAATTTTTTTGAGTATGATAATTGGTACTTAATTGTGACATGAATGATGATTGAGAACTTACGTACTCTTTCGATTTCATAAACAATTGAAATTCAATTATACAATAAATGTATGTATGACAAGACAATAATATGTAAGTATACTATTTCCTTATGTAAAACCTTTATTATTCCATTATGGCTACTGCATCAAAGAATATAGTTTCTGAACTCAATAAGAATGAGAAATTAAATGGTGATAATTATGATATTTGGAGCATGAAAACCCAATATGTACCGAAAGAGAAAGAGGCTCTCAAACCATTAAATATAACTATTGATGTTGTTGAGAAAGGCAATACAACCTAATATAAAAGGGACTGTGATGTTTATAAAACATAGAAGAAAAAGAAATTATTGGCTCGTATTACGTTACTGAGTAGCATGGATAATTATATCATATGTGAGCTCCACAAATGTGAAATTGCTAAGAACATATGGTCCACTTTAGCTGCACGTTTTGGAGGCAACTCGGTCACCAAAGTGAGGTTACTTACTATCAAGTTTGACATATATAAGAAATGGCACACAATGCAAAAACATTTAAGGCATATCCCAAACATGATCAGTGAGTAGTATGATGTTGGTCATGAATTATCAGATGAGCAAGAATTAAAAGCTATGATCCATTCTTTACCTCAGAATTGGGAGCATATGAAGATACATCTAACTCACAATAAGAGTATCAAGACGATGCAAGATGCTATAAGGCATCTTATACTATAAGAAGAATGTCTTGAAGCCTTTCAGATGTCGTTTGAGGTATATGTAGTTGGTTCTTGATTGATATTTCATCAATGTTAAAAATATCGCAAGTACACGACGTAGTTGTAGCTAGTACAGACAAGTACGGGTCAATCTCACAAAGACTACAAGTATTAGTAATGCAATTACGGTTATAACGAGCCCTAATTCATGCTTAGGATATAACTTAGAGATAATTAGGATTACAAAATTCTATAATAATTTAAGTGGTGTTTGTTTTCACTTTGGTTTTTGATTTTATATTTAAAAAATTTAGTAAAAAATGTTTACTTAAGTTTTTAGTTTCTAGCTCTATTTTTAATTTCTTCTAGTTTTCTTTTTTTAGAATTTAAAAAATTTTATCAAATAAGACCCTAAAGAAGAGGTTGTTACATGGTTTGATCAAGTATAAAACTTCCTTTGAATACAAAGCAAGCAATTTTTTTAACTTATGAAAATCATAAAAATTGATTTTTCTATTTTATAATTTAATTTATCATCAACTAAATATATATTGTTTAATTATTTAATATTAACAAATAAAATTATGATTAATATAGTTTAATTATTTAATTGATTTTAATTATTTAATAAATATACTTTGATACATAGTCAAAGGAAGTAATGCTATTTTCTTGGATATAAGTGAAAATTGTACTACACTATTGGTGATGTCACCTTGAATGTTTGTGATCCTACCTTTAAGCTTTTAGTTGTAATGAATGCCTGATCTAAATGATGTCCTGATTCCTAACTTTTCTCTGGTTCTACCTTTTACTTTCCTTTAGTATATCCCTTTTCAGAGAAAGGTGGAATTCCTATACAAGAAGTTTGATAGGAAGAAATAGGACAAAGAAAGAAGCTAGTTTACTTTACTATCAACCCAACCTATCCATTCTAATTCCTAATGTAAGTAGTTTTCTAATAGTATTAGTTGTCTAACAGCTAATACTTTGTCTTAGACACCAAGCTCCCATGGTTCGAGAGTTTGACATATAGTAGTTCATCATGGTTAACCAAATCGATTAGGTAAAGTCTGAAGAAACTGAAATAGTTAATTATGGTTAACCAGATCGATTAGGTAAAGTCTGAACAAAGTGAAGTAATCAGGAGCAACCTCAATAAAGTTGTCCTATAAATAAAGATAGAAGCTATAAGACAAAGTGAAGAATGACGTAATACAAGATAATATTAAGACTAAAACTTATTAATTATTTTCATAAGTCTAAAAACTAGACTTTTATTTGGTTTACTTATGAGTAACATGTGACTAATTTGTGATAATAACAAAGAGTTCAATATATATAGAAGAAAATTTTTGCACATTTTGGTCCATTATCGATTTTGGATAATTATGCATTTTATTCATATACATGTGCTTTATGCATCCTAAATCATTCACTTTATTTTAATATTTAAAATTTTGTGGTTGATCTTTAAATAAATTATCAATAATGTTGCCTATGCATTAATTTTATAAAGATTTAGAAGTAATAATATCTATTCCTCCTATTATTGCATTGTATAATGTATCTTTTTTACTATAAAATATTAGTAAAATAAGAACAAGAAAAATTGAAATGAGTAAAATAAGAACAAGAGCAATTGAATAGTAAAAAAGTAGATATAATATAATATAATATAATATAATATAATTATTTCAATATAATTCTTTTATTTATGATTTCATGAGAAGATAGTAAGTACAATGTAAAATAATAATATTAATTATTTTGTATACTAAACAATTCAACTAATTGACATTCGTTCTATATAATTCTCTTGTGTATAGTAAATAATTCAATCAAATGAGAAATTCATTTTATAGCACTCCTCCTTGAATGTCCGATATACATAATATGCCTCATTACAAACTTAACTAAAAAATATAGTTGGATAGATTTTTTTCTAGGAAAAGAGTTTATTTTTATGTAAAGATATACTATTTTGTTAATACCTTACCATATAAAAACAAATAGCATAATATTTAAATTTCATATGATTCGTAAATTATGTTAATTTTTATTTTTCTTGCTATATCATATCCATTAAATAATGTTTATAGTAAATGTTTATTTTAATTAAACATCATGTTTAGAATAATATAACATGTTGAACAAATATAAGACACCTTTCCTGACTAAAAATAAAATGAAGATGAGATAAGTTTTTTTTAAAATGTTTAAAATTTTTTGAATTAATACAATCAAGAGTACAAGCTTCTGGCTTACAAACTACTTACTATACAATAATCCATTGGCCAACTAAACCCAAAAACATAATTTTAAAAACCGCTTCAAGGCATTATCTTGTTTTATCAAGTTTTAGTATTAGTATCCAAGCATTATATAGTACCAAGTCCTCAAACAATTACTAGCCTCAGGCTACAAAATTATTGTGCTTTGGAAATTACAAGCTGGTCCCTTATCCATTATATAAATTCCTTTGAGACTTGTTATTCTTTGTTCCCTTTTCTACTAAAGTATGAGTTGTTCCTCACGTTGCAAATTTTGTATATAAGCAAGGCATAAACTATTAACAAAACTACTCTATCTCCCTTAGTAATGTTCTTGTTTGTTGTTAGCTATTGTAGGATATCATCATGGTTTATACTTGAGAAGTTAAACTGGAATATGGAAAAGATGTTTGCCTAAATATTAACAAAGAAATTACATATAAAGAATAAGTGCTCTTGTGATTCAGGTTGTTGTTTATATAGAAAGCATATAGTGGATAGATTGAGATATCTAGGTCTATCATGTATAGGAAGCCTCATCTTTTCTATATTCCACATGAATAACATTGGTAGTATCTTATGATCCCATACTAGCCTGCATCATTATTGTTGTACCTCTTTTCCCATCAAAAGCTTTATAGAGGATCTATTTGTGAAGTTTTTTAAAGAATGGCCAAGCCAGACATAACTATTTGACTTGCTCAAGTTGGGGTTGTAATATGGGATTATATAAGTAGCAATTGTAAGGATATTGTCCTATTAATTGCCATTCACCCAGAGGTTTAACTTACAAGTGTTTGAGATTGAATTTTGGAACTCAACTAAAGATTGCAAACTAAATAGTGACCCAACTTTTCTCCAATTATCACAATATAAGGAAATTGTTTCCTGATCACCTACTATGTATTTGAAGCTTCCAAACCATTAACTCTTTAGCTTCAAAAGTTGAGAGAGAAACCAAGAGGTGGATTGAGATTTAGATAGCTCCCAAAATCTTTTCCCTTTAAGAAGTAGATATGAACCCATCTAACTTATAAAGACTCCTTGAATGTTAACAATCTGTATATTCTATTCCCTAAGAACACTTTTATTGTTCAGGTCGATTCTTATTAATCCCAATCCCACTTCATAGGTTGGTCTGTGCATCATAGGAAGCTTCACATTAACTTCTCAATAGACTAGATGAGATGTTTTATAAGAAAATAAGAGATGAACAATATGGGTGAAGGGAATTTATCACTGATTTGATCAATTATAATTGACCTTCAAAGGATAAAGAACTATTTCACCTATTCCTAATTATTTTATGGTATCTTTTCAATTAAGTGGATGCACTCATTGAATTTTAGTCTTCTAGTTATGATTGGTAATCTTAAATAGGTGATGGAAGGAGACAATACTTGGAGTCCAATAAGGGAGGAAAGCCAAGTTGTATTATACTGAAAGCACTTGTAGATACAATTAGATGGCTTTTTCTCCTATTGATTAACAACCTTGAAAGTTCCTTGAACATATTAAAAGAAGACATTAGGATACTTAACGATTAGTCATTAGCTCTTGCAAATAAAAGTAAGTCATATCTTTTGATTTTCCCTTGGCATTGGTTTAGGTCATATTCCTTGAGGATATCTCGAAAAATTATTCTGATAACCAATCAAGTAAGCACTTCTCTAATTATAACTTTTCAGCTTATTACAGTGCAATTCCATAAGCTCGTATTTCTTTGTCAATTCATATGCATGTTGTAATATTTGAAGATTCGATATTTTAACTGGGTATTCAATTTCAAGTTTTAATCCATTAAAAAAATACTTATAAGATACGGTTCCAACATCACCTATTTATGTGATAATAAATTAAACTTAACACAATATTCTCTAAATATACCATTCTATTTCATCTCCTTCAATTCACTAATAAGATCCTTAAAACAACCTCTCTAAACCTCTATTTTATTACCAATAAAAACTCGCTCCAACTTAACGAATTCTGCATCAACGTGTTTCTTAGGTATAACTCATGTTAGGCTATCGCTTCTCCTTTTAAATGTATAGCTACCAGTTCCACTTTCACCTTTATTAGAATTCTATCAAGTGTGAAAAATTACTCACACTTAAAAATCCATAATCTTAGTCCTTCTACTTTAAACACTGAAAATTTAAGCTTGTTTAAATCATGTGGGAATGCTATAATGACCATTAAACACCCTATTAATACCTCCACCTTTTGGAATTTATTCACATTCTAGGGAATTGAAATTGTCTTTTTGATGCTACGTTATCCATTCCTTTAGCTCTTTATATATTTCTTTCTTATCAAAACTCCAACTCTTGCATCTTATTATAGAAACTTATCTCAATTTGCCTCCACTTGTGAGCCCTTGTGCTTTTAACCATATGGCAACATGAACTTTGTTAAAATCAAGCTCTGATATCACTTTGATTAAGCTAAATTTGATGGAACAATTTGGAAATCAAGAATTTTAAGGTTAAGAATTAGGTTCTTTACATTACAACAAGTAGCCTTTTGGCTACACTTCTTTTAATGATAATTTGAAAATCATAGCTAAAAGTCATACTTTGGACTACGTTTTCCAAAATCGTAGCCTATTGTATTAAAAACGTTGATGCACTAGTTGTACTAAAAGTTACAGATCATATAATTTAAGTTAAAAACATTTGGATATGAAAATATATTCGTAGCCAAATACGAATATATTTAATATATTTTCGTAGCCAAATGGCTTTATCTATGGAATAGTTTCATAGCTAAAAGTCACAGATCATATAATTTTAATTAAAAACATTTGGCTATGAAAAAAATGTTCATATCCAAATGTTTTCATTCTTCTTCTTTTGGTTACAAATATATTTTCGTAGCTAAAAGTCTTTCAATTAAAAGCATTTGGCTACAAAAATATATTCATAGCCAAATGTTTTCATTCTTCTTCTTTTGGCTATGAAAATATTTTTTATTCATAGCCAAATGGCTTTAGCTATAAAATAAATTTCATAGCTAAAAGTTACAGATCATATGATTTAAGTTAAAAAAATTTGGTTTGGCTACAAATATATTTTCATAGCCAAATGGCTTTAGTTTAAGATTCATAGATCATATAATTTAAGTTTAAAACATTTGGCTACAAATTGAAATTCTTAGTCATTGTAGCCAAAGACTAGCTTTTAGCAATGCATCTAAAAATTGTAGCTAAAGATTAATTGTTACCTATAAAAAAAACATAACATACCTCTAGGATTTAGAATAACTACATTTAGAATAGGCTGCGTTTTTTATTTTCGTAGGTAAAAACCTTTGGCTACAAATATATTTTCGTAGTCAAAAGGTCATTTTCTTAAACTCTTTCATCTTTTAGCTATGAATTGAAATTCATAGCTATTTAAAAAACATGGCATACCTGAAGGCATTTAAAATAAGCTATGTTTTTTAATTTTCATAGGTAAAAAACTTTTTGGCTAAGAATATATTTTCATAGCCAAAAGGTCATTTTCTCAACTTAAACACCCTTTTCATTCTCTCAACTTAGTGAACCCTATCATTTCATTACAAATTCCAAGAACAACAGAGAGCCCCATGACCATCCTTGTTTTTCATATCTGCAAATGAAGGAAGATTCTCCGGATGCTACTCTCCTGCTCCACAGATTGTCACTAGAGGTTACCCCACCATGATGATGAATCAAAGCTCCATATCAGTGAAGATCCACCAGAGAAGTGAGTAAGGAGGAGGTTAAAGGATTTGTTCATGTTTTCGCCACCGTTTGAAGATAAGGAGAAGAACCTAGACGACAATGAGATAGTGCCGTTACTGTTTAGTAATGGAAGTAGTGGCGAAGGAGGCGGTGGTAGTGGAGTTGGATTGGTAATTTGTCGTGGCGGAGTTAGCAGGATGAGACCGATATCGGGGACATTTAGGTATAGATATTAAGATATTAACATCATCATTAGGGAATATATATCCATGAGTTCTACTTTTTGTTTGTTGTTTATGTTATTTCAAAGATGATTAATGGATAAATACTTTACAAAGAATTAATTGTTCCCCACCCTCACTTTTTTCCCTTTAACTATAAGTATCTTTTTCACTGCCCTTTTATTTGCTTAATTTCACTCTTTATATTTGTATATATCTTTCATATGGGTTTTTTTTTGAAAAGTTAGGTGAGTTTTTGTTATATGTTAAAAATTATGTGATTTTCACCTAATTCTTAAGCTTCTTTTGTTGTCTTCATTGCTTCTTTGATTGGTCTGCATGTATATTTATCAGTTTTTGGCATAGAGGAATTGGTTTTGGATTTTCTGGGGGATTATATTGCAAAAATAATTTGAGATGTGGAAGATGATGGATTTGACGGATCATGGAGAATTTTTGCTGTAAGTGAGGGGTTAAGACATAGATTTCATAATTGTAGAGTTGAAAGTTTTAAACTCTTTGACTTTTTGGTTGTCTGTGAAAGTCAATTTAGTTGTCTTTCTTCTTGAAAATTTTGGAGAACTACTGTAACTTTTGTTTCTATAATGATAATTAACTAATGCTCTTGAAACTGTAAAATAAATTGGAGTTAAAGATGAGGAACTTAGGGAGGACTAGGGATGGCATTCTTGGCCAGAACCGCCCAACCCAGAACTACTTTGGTCCTGGTTGGCCGGGCCACAGGCCAAGACTGCTTAGCCCAAAGAGAAGGTGAATGGAATTCACATTCCCCCTCGCCAATAGAGAAGAATGAAAAAATTTTGAGTTCATATCACCATCCTTGAG
>JAOQMM010000006.1:8527463-8543878 GCA_027563515.1 Erythroxylum platyclados
AATTTAATGATTCTCAACATTAAGGAATCGTGTGAAAGGTAGGCATGGGCAATTATAAAACCTGTACAAAAGCCATGGCAAATGACATCATTTTGTCAAATTTTTAAAAAAAAAGTGTAGTCAGGCCTGTCCGAGCCCTACCTGGCCCATTTCTATCCCTAAGGAGGACTTGGAAATATGCATGTAAGTTCGCTTTAGTAACATGTTACGTTTTTCTAATTCTTTAATTGGTCCCTTATCTATTTTGATGTCTATTCTCTATAATAGTAAACATGTTTTGGAAAGTTGTTTGATTAATCGCTCTGGGATATTGCTTTAGTTATCTCCCACTGATTTGAATTATTATAGGGCGTTTTCATTAATCGAGCTTTCATTGAGCCATCCAGGCTTACGTTGCTTGAGGTGCACTTCATAATACTTAAGTATTTTCTCTTTGAAATCAATTTTTATTGGAAACTTATTACAGTTATTTTTTAGAGTAGGCAACAGCTCATGGTATGTTTGTTGTTGCCGTAAAAATGGAGGTCCAGTTTATATACACCACATTGCATTTTAACTATGTATTTCTCACATATTATAAAGGTAACGATTATTCTAAATTAAGTTTTCTTACTTGCATACTAACTGTATCAAATCATCCTTAGCTAACTGCAAAATGTTTTACTAGTACTTTATAATGGTCTTTTTATTGATCCCCCATGATCAACATTCTATTGCCACTTCTAAAGCTTGTTGCTGATAGCAACTTTGGGAAAAATGCCGAAAAAATGGGTTAAAGAATATTCACTTATTCTCGTGGCCTGAGGATTGCAAAACATAACCATCTTGAATAACTGGTTGTAAGCCAAGGCATCCCTAGTGGCAAAAAAGTGGTGGTTTTTGTTGGGGTGTCTGGGGACACAAATTATGAAGGATTACTTGCTGGGCTACATAAAAAGTAATAATGAAGGGGTTTTGTATTACAAATGCAAATCCACAGCAACAGAAGCTACCCTCTCTCAGATGTCATTCCATCTGATAGCCCCAACGTTGTCCAAATAAGTAAAGACTACTCTAGCTTCCAACACCTTGGGCAATTAGGATGCATCAAGGATTATAAGGTGCCAAGTTATTTCATTCAATTCAAATTTGTTCAAGATCCTCTCCACAAACATCTCCTAAGATATTAACTTATTCCTTTTTCCCAACTGATGTATTTCCTTGCAAAAGTTATGCTCTTATAGTCATGTTGGGATTGGACATACATTTTTTATAGCTGACACAAATGACTCTTATACATAGGAGCAGAGAACTACAAATCTAAAGAAGGGTCTTATACCCTTTTTGATTTGTTATCTTGCTTTTGAATTAATAATATTTTATACGATTTATTTGTATAATAAATTCACAATTAAAAATATATCATTGCATTATATAAAAAATATATTGTACAATATCATGGATTAAAAATATAACAAATAACATATCGAACCATTATTAAAAAACATAACAAATAACATTTAGTTATGCTATATAAAACTTGGCTAAAAACATTTGGTTACGTTTCTAAAAACATAGCTAAAAATATTTGGCTACATTTCTAAAAACGAAGCTAATAGTATTTAACTATGAAGGTAAAACAGTAGTCAAAAACTATTGGTTACAATTTTTAAAAACGGCGCGTATAGTTTCCAGTTAAGTAGATTTGACGACGTTTTGTGCAACGAAATAGGAATGTAGCTAATAACTATAGGCAATGTTTTTACAGCCAAAAGTCAACTTGATTGTAGTGTTATTGTGAAACCAAAATCAAGAATCAAGAGGAAACAAAAAGAATAGGGATAAAAAGAAGAAGTCATTATTTTCATTATATTTAGTTTTTCATTACAATTTTCATTAGGTTTTCACTTTTATCTAATAAAGTTTCTATTAAGATATTCTATTATATTTTTGGCATTATTTGTGTTTTAATTTATTTAGGATATCTTTTGTAAAAAGGAAGTTGATTTGGTCTAGGATTATACTATCTTAGAATATGTAAAATTTTGAAAGATAAGATATTCGTGGAAGGAAGGAATCCAAAAAGTATAAAGAATCCTAAAGGAAGAAGGATGTGTTGCACATCCATATGAAAATCGATGGTGTGAAAATTATTGATTTTTGGCTTTTGTGTTTTTGGGATGTTTCAGAGATTAATTATGATGTTCTATCTATGATCTTAGATGTTGTGCGCATGCATTCTTGGGAGATCAACTACAAAGTTCACAGCAGATTTTTGTTTGAAGACTTTCCATAGTTATGTTTTGATGCAGTTGTACACATAAGGGAGTGTTCTTTGACTCAAGTGTGTTTTTATTTCTTTTATTCTTGATTTAATCACTTGAGATAATTTGTTTTTGGTTCATGTGTTGTTTTAAAATCCTTTGTTGATGGTAGCATGAGGTGGTCATGTTATTGGGTGTGAGATATTTTTTTGGGTGTGAGTACGAGTGGATAGCGTCAAGGAGTGAGTAGTGTCAGCTCCGTAATAGCCTTGTGTAAGCCTATTGTACTATGTTGTAAGTTGATAATTCTGGGTGAGGGCCCCGCAAACATACGTCATGTGTGCCGAACTATGTTAATAAATTTCTAGTGTTCTGTGTGTGTGATTTGATTGCTGGACATTTAATTTTTTGGCTTGTAAAAGAATTATGAAAATTGTAATGGCTTGCCTAGTTGCTCTGTGAGAATCAATTGTAAATTTTAGTTAGTAGCAACTGTGACAAAATAAAAATTTTGTAACTTCAACCTTGAGTTTTTCAATTAGTATTAGAGCCTGGTTCACCTCATCAAAGATTGGTGTGTCAAGTTGGTGTAAATCAGTTTTCCGCACTCATGGCTATTAGAGGAGGGGCGTCAATCACTAGGCCACCTTTACTAGATGGCTCTAACTATCCTACATGGAAATCAAGAATGAAAGTGTTTATCCAAGCACAAGGGACTATATCTTAGACTTTTGTGTTGAAAGGCTAGACTCATCCTATGAAAATTAATGAAAAGAATAAAGCGATACCTAAAAACCTGTCCAAATGGACAAAGGCTAAAGAAGAGGGAGCTCTTGTTAACTCTCAAGCAATGCATGTAATTTTCGGTGTTGTCGATGAAGGACGTTTCACTATGATATCAATGTGTGAATTAGTAAAAGAAGCTTGGGATACATTACAAACCATACATGAAGGATCACAATAGGTGATAGCATCAAAACTTCAAATGTTGACTACTATATTTGAAGAGCTTAAGATGGAGGAAAGTGAAACTATTGGAGACTTTCATAAATGGCTGCGTGATATTGCCAATCAAGCACATCAACTTGGCAAGAAGTACCCAAATCTGAAACTTGTCAAGAAATCCTTGAGATCGTTGCCTCCTAGATGTATACCAAAGATTGCAGTTATTGAAGAAGCTCATGGTATTAATGTGTTATCTTTAGATAAGGTAATTGGAATTCTCACAAACTTTAAGATTAACCTGTTGAGAGCCAAGTGTGAGAAGAATAAAGGATGGGCACTACAAGCCAAAGTTGCTAAATATGTGCATGATTTAGTAGACTACTCAAATGAAAATGAAGGTCTGGTGTTGCTAACAAGAAATTTCAACAAGTGACTGAAGAAGGTGAAGAAAGATAAATCTAAGTTTAGGCAGAATGGTGGGATTTCATCAAACTATAACTCCAAACAACAAGCAAAAGCTCAAAAAGGTGAAAAGAAGGCAAAGAAGATACAATGTCATGAGTGTCAAGGTTTCGGGCATATGTAATTGGAGTGTGCTAACACTCTTAAAAGAAGAAAGGGGAAGTCTTTCATCAGCATTTGGAGTGAAAACGAATATGAAAGTGAGTATGGCAGCGAAGAAGAAAATGTGAGTCATCATATTGCGTTGGTTGCTTTATATAAAGAAAGTCGAGTGCTTACTTAGTAGCAACCAGTGACGAAATTGAAGATGAAGATGGAGATTCAGATGTTTCAGTATTAAACTCTAATTTTGATAACAACAGCGATGACAGTGAATTAGAATTCAAAAAGGAAGATATCTACAAGTCTTATGAACTAATGTATAGCAAATGGGTGAAGAAGTGTAAACAAAATGAGAAGTTAAAGAGGGAGAATTCTACTATGAAAGGCGTTATTCAAGATCTAGAGATGAAGTTATTTTCAACAAAAGATGAACTTAATGAAACCAAGCTAAAGCTGATCAATACAGATAAAGGAATAAGAATGTTGAATAATGGTATTGAGAAGTTAGAAAAATTGTTGGAAATTAGAAAAAACAAAGGAAATTTTCAAGGTTTTGGATATAAAGGTGAATGATCTCATGTAAATAATGAGCAAAATGGTGAAGTTACATTTGTCAAAAAGCAAGATCAATTAAGCAGGAAGAAATTTAAAAAAGAAGTAGAAAGTTTGTGCCTACATGTCACTTTTGTGGTATAAAAGGTCACTTAAAGCCAAATTGCTACAAGTTGCTACAAATGCTATGTTATAATGCTCAAAACAAAAATTCTAGACATTCTTGGAAGAACATTCAACAACAAAGACTACCAAAGTGGATTTGGGTTAGAAAAAATCAACCACAAGCACTTATGGCTTTTAAATCCACACACGTTGCTTCTCACAATGGATGGTATTTTAACAGTGGGGATTCAAGGCATATGACAGGTGAAAAAAAGCTATTTGATAAATTATCAAAGTTGTATGGATAGTCATATCACATTTAGTGATGGGAAGAAAGCAACGGTGATTGGTAGAAGAACTCTTTGCGTGGATGGATTACCTCATTTAAAAAATGTGCTTCATATAGATGGTTTAAAAGCTAACATGCTAAGTATTAGTTAGCTTTGTAATGATGGGTTATTAGTCAAGTTCACTAATGATGAATGCAAGGTGTTAAACCAACAAGAAGATTGTTTAGTAAACGGAAGAAGATCGATGGATAATTGCTACATGTTGTAGTTCATTACTTCTGCAATTCAGCCACAGAAGATGATATGACTTTATGACACCAAAAGCTTAACCATGCTAATTATGACCTTATCAATAAGTTGAGCAAATTAGAAGCAGTAAAAGGCTTGCCTATGATGAACAAAGATGACAAGACTACTTGTAGCACTTGTCAAATGTGAAAATAGACGAGGAGCAAAGTTACAGTTCTTTCCTATATAACAACCGGAAAGCAATTGTCTGATTTTTTACCAAACCTCTTGACTCTATGATGTTTGAACTTCCTTGTGGAGCACTAGGACGTTGTGCTTTACAACTTTGAAGCTTATTGAAGTAAAAAATCGAAAAAAAAAATCCTTTGTTGGATTCTGAAGTTGAAGAGATTCAACACGTATTATCTCAAGTTATTGAGGAATCCTCCTATGAAGACTTTTCCTCTGCTTCTGAGGATGCCAGTGCTGTGCCTAATAAGCCACCATCACCGGTTGTCTCTAATTCGTATGTTGTTCCTTCCACTTCCAGAGGCCGCATAAAATCACTGGCTCAAAAGTCAGCTCGGATGCCTTGCCATCAGCATCCTGCTTGCTCCCCTGTGGAGCAAGCCTTGTCCATCAAATTCTATTCCTCGGCAGCCCAATAGAGATGAGATACTCTCGCTTTAACCAAGTTTGTTCTCGATCATCCCATTAATTTAGCTGAGTACAAACAATTCAATTTGGTTGCTTTGTTGAATGAGCGGAATTTTTTAAATGTTACTTTATTGCCACAACATTTTGATGCTATGTTGGAGAGAGAAATTTACTATAATTTGGATAAGAGAGTGTTGGATGCTACAACTCTATGCTTTCATATGGTATATATGAGGGGGAGATTGTTTAAATTTGATCATGATTTGTTTAATGAATTTTTGGGGATTGTGAATTTAATTGGGGATCAGTTATATGAGGATGGCTTTGAAGTGAGTAATGATATGCTAGCAAGTGTTTTGACTGGTGGTAAATTGACATCTTGGCCTTTTGCTGCTGCATTATGTGCTTATGATCTCATACAACAATATTTTATTCTTCATAAGCTTTTTCTCGCTAGTTGGCTGCCCAACATGCATACTATGATAGTTTATCCTGCTCAAGCTAAGCTTGTGCATGCGATAGGCACTGGGGTTTAAATCAATCTAGGGAGATTGATTATTGAGATTATGCTTGCGGGTGTTGGTAAATACCAAAACTTACTATTCCTTATTTAATTACTCAATTTTTGCATGCTCACGGTGTATCTCGTGTTACTTCTGAGGTACTTAAACCTGTGTATTTCCTGAATCTCCTCGGATTCTTAATGTCAACAAGTAAGCTCAGTTGGTTGATTTATTGTACTCATCATCTGATTCCTCCGCACAACCTACTGCACCTAGTGTTGATATTTATGCCTCCTTATCTGCTGAGATTGATCGCATTGAAGGCATTTTTCACACGGGTGTGACTGATCTTCAACAACTCAAACAACGAGTTTTTCGTTTCACTTCATCCTGTGATTCTTAGCTTTTTTTGGCATTGATTTGTCCCAAGGGGGAGATCGAAACTTGCTAGCTTATTGGTTGTTTTTTAGCTAATAGTTAACTGTTGACCTTGACTTTGATTTTTCGATACATTTTATCATTGATCATTTATTTCAAGGGGAGTTTCCATTTATCTTATTTAAGGGGAGATTTTGATGCGACAAATAATGTCAAAAAGGGGGAGATCATTAAGTTATTCTATTATATTTTTGACATTATTTGTATTTTAATTTATTTGGGATATCTTTTGTAAAAAGGAGGTTAATTTGGTATAAGTATCTACTATAAGGAAGTTGATTTGGTATAGGATTTTACTATCTTAGAATATGTAGAATTTTGGAAGATAAGATATTTGTGGAAGGAAGGAATCCAAAAGGTATAAAGAATCCTAAAGGAGGAAGAATGCATTGCATATCCATGTGAAAATCGATGGTGTGAAAATTATTGAGTTTTGGTTGCAATGTTTTTGGGGTGCTTCAGAAATTAATTACGATGTTCTATCTATGATCTTGGTTGTTGTGCATATGGGTTCTTGGGAGATAAACTACAAAGTTCACAACAGATTTTTGTTTGAAGACTCTCCATAACTATGTTTTGATGCAGCTACACATATAAGGGAGTGTTCTTTGACTCAAGTGTTTTTTTGCTTCTTTTATTCTTGATTTAATTACTTGAGATAATTTGTTTTTGGTTCATTCGTTGTTTTAAAATACTCAATTGAGGTTAGCATAAGGTGGTTATACTATTGGGTGTGAGATACTTTCATGGGTGTGAGTATGAGTAGATAGCGTCAAAGAGTGAGTGGTGTCAACTCTGTAATAGCCTTGTGTAAGCCTATTGTACTATGGTGAAAGTTGATTAATCTGGGTGAGGGTCTGTAAACATAGATCGTGTGAGCCAAATTGTGTTAACAAATTTCTAGTATTTGATGTAGAGATACGAATTTTGTACTGTATCAGCTGAAAAACGGTACAAAATCAATGTCTTCGGTACCGACTAGTACCAAATTTTTCATCTGGTACCGACCGGTATTTCAAATATCAGTCGATACCGTAAACTTCTAAATTCTCAAGGACTAAATTACAAAAAAAAAAAAGAACCCACCGCATGCTCCGCACCAAAGAACCCACTGCAAATTCCAACCCATTTTCATCTTTCTCCTCTATACCCATTTTCAACATTCTCACTCCCACCAACGTTCACCATCGCCAACCACCCTCTACCACCACGCTGCCACGCCACCGACCATAGCCACCGCCATCGCACCATGCCACTGCACTATCGTTAGCCCTACCAATAAAAGGGATGAAGGATGTGCTCCATCAGAGATGAAAGAAGGAAAGAGTAGATCAAGAGATAAAAGAAAAAGATGATAGTTTTCAACTATCAAAAGTGTCGGCAACTTCCTCTCAAAAGTTTAAGGATTTCACTTTTCTTTTAAGCTAAAAGACAAAATAACCCTCTCTTCTTCACATATAATCCAGTTATTATTATTATTTTGAAAACGTAAAGAGGTCCAACATAATACAAAAGATGCAATCTAATATGATAAACATAGATTTTATGAATATCCAATCACATATATACGAACACTTGGTTTCGGTTATAAGTATCAAAATTAAAGCACATATATATTACACTTGGTTTCTTTTTTTTTGTTATATCTATCAAAATTAAAGTGAACATAAGAATATATTTTCTTTTATTATATTTAAATTATTTAATAATTTAAAATTAAGTATTTATTTATAAATGTAATTTATGACTAATTAATTTTTTTATCTAAGGAATGAGAATACACCTCATTTATTTTAAGTACATTTAACAATGGAGTTCTATCACTAACCTTTAATAAGGTCTGTTGGTTTCAATTAAATATAAATTATCATCTTTAATTCAATATTGATTTAATAAAAATAAATAAATTTTTGTTATTTTAAATTTTATTATTATGATTTTTGGAAATAAAGTTGATGTAAAATTATAAATTATTATCTTGAAGGATTATTTTGTAATTTTTAAAAAACTCTGTGACAATTTTATAAATTTTAAAAAATACCAAAAACCGTACCCGGTATTGATTCGTACTGGTACAGTACTATACTAAAACCAAATATAGTACTAATACCGGTACAGTATTTATAACATTAATTTTGTGTGTGTAATTTTATTGCTGCACGTTTAATTTGTTTGCTTACAAAAGAATTATGAAAATTACACTTGCTTGCCTAGTTACTCTTTAAGAATCAGTTAGTAGCAACCTTAATAGAGCAGAAATTTTGCAGAACTTCAACTTTGAAGTTTTCAGTTTCTAATCAAAATCTTTGCCAGATAATTAAAATGAAATATAAGTTATGAGAATCAAGTGCTTCCCTTGAAAACTTGAAAATGTAATGATATTGTTAATTGAGGCTGTGAAATTGGTGTCCTTCAGAGCTTCAATTTTCAAGTAATTAGCTGTCTTAGTCCTTTTTTTTTTTGTTATGAAGTTACGTTGAGATTGTACAAGGATTTCAGGCATGTATTATGACTTTTTTTTTTAAAATCTTTACTTCAACTATCATTAAAAAAAAATATTAGTCATATTATGCTTGAATGATATTCGCTCATTAGTTAATGGGAGAGTCCTATTGAATATCGTAACCATACACACTCACTGATTTAGTTTGCCGGTGGTTAAAAGTCGGGATGCCTTTCACTAAAGTATAGAATAAAAATATGGAAGATAAAAGAGCAAACTTCATTCAATTCCGGTGGGCATTTCGATTGAAGACCGTACAACAGATGAAAACATATACGTGTCTTCCTTCATGGATTGTTCTTTTTTGTTTTTCATGTTACTAGATGAAAGCAGTTGCAGTAATCAGACCAAAAAATTAAGGCAAGTGAGACGCAATGTTATGGTCAAACCGACGTTGACCAATTCTAAAAACTTGTCTACATTGCCACGTCGACACCTGCGCCAATGTTCAAACCTGACTTTCATGCACTTGAGGTGAGAGCACCAGGCCAGTTGGTCACAACTCACACATATCTCTGAACCCTAATTCAGAGTCAGTGTTTTGATTCATTTTACAGTTTTACATTGCCCTTTTTCTCTTCATTCGACAAAAACATTTGTCGTCAACAACCACACCGATGTAACCGAGGAAATACGTGTTGGCACTGCTACTTCAACCAACTCGCAAGAAACCCTCTCTCGATCTATAAATATCTATTTTTCCTAATCCGTCCCTCTCTCAATACCACAGGGCCCCCTGTTTTTAG
Organism: Erythroxylum platyclados; assembly: GCA_027563515.1. NCBI lineage: Eukaryota > Viridiplantae > Streptophyta > Magnoliopsida > Malpighiales > Erythroxylaceae > Erythroxylum > Erythroxylum platyclados. Next base: position 8,537,238 of record JAOQMM010000006.1, read on the forward strand.
ATTTTGATGGAAACACTATACCACCCCTTGTTTTTACGTTTTCTCTATCCATAATAATCAATAGCTTCCATATTTATTTGACATGTGGACTACTGCAACTTCTCGTAAAAAGCAAGGCGAATACTTTTTTTTCTATATATGCGCATGGTACCACACAGTTATGCCTTATTGCTTTCCAAATTGTAGTTTTAGTTTACTCGGGAAAAGAATAGCTCACCATGCAGGCCTCGCTTTTTCTCACTAAACCCACCAGTACATGGACACCACATCACCGAAGCTTGACCCACAACCTCAGCACCTCACCGTTCTCCATCGTGCCAATACGTTCACAGACCATCATAGCCGCCGCGAGTGCAACCTCACCGCTGTTGTTAAGGCGCCACCACTCGATGTCACCGGAGAAGGTAGAACTATTCAAGTCACTCGAGAGCTGGGCCGCAAGCAATGTGTTACCACTCCTGAAGCCCGTAGATCAGTGCTGGCAACCCCAGAACTTCCTGCCGGATCCCACTTTGCCAACGTTGGATTTCAATGATCAGGTGAAGGCCCTACGTGCTCGAACGGCCGAGCTGCCTGATGAGTACTTTGTTGTGTTGATTGGTGACATGATCACTGAGGAAGCGTTGCCTACATATGAGACTATGATTAACACGCTAGACGGAGTAAGGGACGAGACTGGTGCTAGCCAAAGCCCATGGGCCATGTGGACCCGAGCCTGGACAGCTGAGGAGAACCGTCACGGAGACTTGCTCAAGACTTACTTGTATTTGTCGGGTCGGGTCGATATGCTTATGATTGAGAGGACTATTCAGTATCTGATCAAAGCCGGGATGGTAAGTTTTGGCAATTTCTAGTTCTCTCTTATAAATAAAAACATGGAATTACATGTGCATTTGAATTGTAAAACAGGATCCAGGAACAGAAAACAATCCGTACTTGGGTTTTGTGTACACTTCATTTCAGGACCGAGCAACATTCGTGTCACATGGGAACACGGCTCGCTTGGCAAAGGAGGGCGGCGATCCTCTATTGGCGCGCATTTGTGGTACTATTGCATCAGACGAGAAGCGTCACGAGAATGCTTACATCAGGATCGTCGAAAAGCTACTGGAGGTGGACCCCACGGGTGGGATGCTGGCGATAGCCGACATGATGCGCAAGAAAATCACAATGCCGGCTCACCTGATGTATGATGGGCAGGACCCACATCTTTTTGAGCATTTCTCCGGTGTGGCTCAGCGACTTGGGGTGTACACTGCAGATGATTATGCTGATATTTTGGAGTTCTTGATAGAGAGGTGGGGCTTGGAGAAGGTGGAGGGATTGACGGGCGAGGGAAGATATGCACAGGACTTCGTGTGTGGATTAGCTCCCAGGATTAGGAAGCTGCAAGAGAGAGCGGATGAAAGGGCCAAGAAAATGAAGCCACAGAGCGCGAAGTTTAGCTGGATATTCAATAAAGAGTTGCGCCTTCTGTAAAAAAGAGATATATCCTTTTCTTTTTGAGTCGAGTACCCAAGTTCTTAGTTTTTATTTGCTTTCCTGACTGTGGAGCGCCGGAAAATCAAACTTTGGATAAATAATATTGTCCATAAGAAAGTAAGTAAACTGCCTGATAAAATCAGAATGACAGGAAAATTAACTTCCCAACAAGTCACTATTGAGCCGTAAAAACTTTGCTAATCCTAAATGTTAAAAAACACGGTTGTTTGATCCCTCCATGGCATAGAAGAACAACTTTCAAGTCTCAATTCTTCGCGCTCCCTGCTCCTACAAGTATGATGGATTTGTCATAACCTGGCCATACTATATTGTGCAGTAAGATTACTTGGAGCTCATTTAATGTCATTTCCCCAGGCTTTTATATTTTGTCCAAGCATTTGTCTTGAATGAAGGAGAGACAAGAATGTCTAGAGTAAAGGGAGCTTGCATCCGTCAAGAAAATGTGTTGAGACTGTAACAGTAAAAAAACTACTTTATTTACTAGATATGTATGCACATTGCGTTAATTATCTAATAATTTTACAGGATATTACTGAAAGGCTGGACAATCAGGATCCTGATCCCTTCACTCTTCAGAAGCAAATGCATGATAAGTAACTTTCAGTTTCATTGACTAGCATAAAGAACCTCCATCATGATTTAAGTTCTTGAAATGGAGGATATATGATTTAACATCTTCTCCCATCTAAAATGGCCGATCGTTAACAGTAATGACTACTGATTTGGTTTTACTATGAACAACACTCTATTTTTGTTTTTTCTTTGCATTTAATCATTATATCATTATACTAATGATACTTTTTTTTTTTTTAGGGTGAGTCTTGAGGTAATTGATAAGGTTACTCTTTTGTGAGCGAAAAGTTACATGTTCGAGTTACGAAAATAGCTTTTTTGTAGAATGCAAAAGGAAGGCTATGTATAATTGATGACCCTCTTTTAACCCTCATAAACCGAGGAGCTTTGTACACCGGGGTTTGAAGAAAAATATTATTTTTACCTTAGTGTGTAGTGATGTCAAGTTACTCTTGTATTGTTGGAAAATCGGGATGGAATCTGATCTCGACTACAGCAGAATAATTATGAAACTTTTCTGTTTTTTGATTTTCCAAAATTTAAGATCACTTTAATTCTATAAAATGATTAACATATAAATCATAATAAAACATGAATCTTAATTCGTACCTTATTTCGAAGCTTGATCATTTTCTTGTCATTTCTCTCAAACCGTTTTCGAAACTAATTCATCTTAGTTATTGTAGCCGCACAAATGTCCAGTCTCTAACAGTATCCACAGAACATATTCAGAGAGCTCTACAACTCTTACAGAGAGAGTTAAGTAAGAAGTGTTACACTACGACAAAAAGAGGTTTAGGCAATGATATATTTGTAACAATTTAAAAAAGTGTTGCTAAAAATTAATATAACGCAGCAGTTTTTAAAGTATTTCCTTTATTAATATTAAAAAGAAATGATAATAATAATTTGTTGCTACATATAAGAAAAGGCAACAATATTAAAAAATGGTTACAACAAAGTCTTATATATGCAACATCTAGAATTGCTACTATGATTCCAGTCATCTATTTATTAAAAGTTATTTTCTAAAATTACATATTTATTTATATAAGTCTACTATAATGATACTTGCATATTGACAAGTAAATGTGAATTAGCAGCATATTAGTGTCCATGTCTAAAAAGAGATTGATTCGAAGACGCTTTTTGTTCTCACCGAGCCCTTTCTTATGAGAGTATTCTTCCAAAACATGCTCTAGAAAGTAGAAGGCCTACTTACCTTTTTGCGACTTGAGGCAAATTGGCTTGAAGCTTAGGGAATTGGCTTCAATATGGGAAATTTTGTTTTCTATTGTCAACTGGTATATGGAGGAACCAAACAGTGGATTAAGGAATGAAAGCTAGAAGACAAAGAGAATTAAGCTTTTCCAATGGATTCTAGACAAACTTACTTAATGGTGTTTGTGCCACCTCTTAATGGGAAGGATTTGGTTGAAAAAGAAGCAACGCTGGACCTTCCCACAAGGTACACCTCCTATAGGGAATCGACTAAAACCTAATGGAAGAATGAGTGATCCATTCCCCTATGGATTTATTCGCTTTTGAGGTATCTATTCATTTCCCAGGCATCTAACCAAAAGGGAGACTAAAATTGATTGCAAGTTTGATGATCTCGAGCTTGGGCCTTGGGTACTGCCTCCTTTTATGGAGTGTTGATGTCGATCTCCTTAAGCTTAAAACCTTTGGAGCTGGTGGATCACTCTTTAAAGGGCTTGTCAATCGTTGCACAATCTCTTGGAAAACATTTGTGTTTGTTTGGACGAAAGTAATTAAAGGTTTACAAGTTCCTGTGCTTTGGCTTACAGGTTCCTCCATGTCCTTAACCTGTTCAACGAATTGCACCAATGGTATCAGCGACAACTTGCATGTTCAGTAAGTGAAAAAAATTACACATATGATTAACAAAATTACATTCTACATGTTATGTTGGTCCTATCTTGATCATATTTAGACTCTCGAATCAACTATAATACAAAGGTAAGATTATGTTCATGGTGTGCATCATGGTAAAGTTGTTATCTAGTTGGTAAACAAAGCTATTAGAAGCTTAAAGATAGCCAAAATCTTGACTCCTAAACTAATAAAATGCTTGAGAACTCATTCTTTATATGCTTTAGATCACTGTTTCTTACATTATTTTGCATTCTGTCAAAAACCCATGTTCTTGATGGAAATTTGTCGTGGAGGTGTGTGGGTAGAGAAAGGTAGGTAGGCATGTCTAGAACTTGGTGATCAAGGACCCTTTTTAAGTGGTACCACATGGTTGTCTTTTTCTCAGTGTGGGGTAAGTCTTCATCTTCACCTCCAACAACATTTGCTTGATTAACCTCAGTTTAATAACATGACTTAATAAAATTTTAACCAAATAAAGCATTCACTAATTTTACATTTAAGAATGTAGATCAAAAATTTATATATACCCATTTTAAAAAATTTGAACGTTTTTTTCTCTTAAAGTTTATTAGTTTATAGAAATGTTGATTTACTACTTAAACTAAGTTTGGTTATGTCCCTTAAGTAATATAGATGTTTAAATGTTAATTTAGGCTCACTCTAAACCAGTATTACAAGGTTAAAATAAAGACAGGCCAAACTGGATTGGTGTAGAACTATTTTAGAGTTTGCCTGAGATTTGAAGTGTTCATATGGTTTACTTTTTTCTTTGAAATATTTGATTATATAGGATTAAGTTTAGGCAGAAATTTTGATGACATCTTGTTCACTTAAATTAATTTTTAGAGTTGTTGCGAGTTTTAAGTGCAAATATGAAATTATCAAGTTATGCATTCTAGTTATTCTAAATTCTATGTTTATCATTACTAAATTTGATATCATTTGAATGATGAATTGATAATTTAAATGTTTGATTAAATTAGATTATGGTTTCATACTTAAACACATATTAGAAGTGTGTATGAAAGTGAGATGAACTTCATATAATTTGCAGCTATTTGTGTGAATTGATCTTAATTCATCCATTTCTTGAATCTTGATTTGTCTTATAAATTGATTAATATTTACTTGCATCTATATGACAATTTAAATTTGAGTTTGAGCTAGATGTGCACTTTAATAGATGATTTAATAGTAATTGTAAAATTGCTTTTTCAAAAATATTTCAGATTATAGAAAGTAACCTATTTTGCTATTATTGGATAGCTTAGAATGGCAAAAACCACCTGAATTATGCTTGAATGGATGTTGGGAGAAGGACAATAGGTCGTTAGTGAGGTTTGAAAATAAATTTCCTAAGATGAAATTTTGAGTATGCCTAATCTTATTACATAATTATATTTCCAACAGGACTTAAAGTTTTGTTGATCATGTCATATATTTTGAAGTAAATAAATTTCCAACTTACAGCTCTTTCCCAGCGAGGCAATCCTCCATACTTGAACATTACGAGTTGCTCTACTTCTTCGAGTATATCTTCATAAAGCCTAAGAGTTAAAGGGTCTTTACTATGGTAATATGTTATGTCAAAGTCTACGATGTCTTTTTGCTTCCTTAGGTGAGCACTTAATGCTGTTACGTAGAAAATAAGAAAACCATTGTATAGGTGAAGTAATCAATCATACAAGTGTGATTTATTTGGTTAATTTGCTAAGGGTTATTTTTTTCATTTGCCTTTTCCACCGTCTCTTCTATCACGACCCGAATCCAGTTCGAGCCCGTGACAATTAAAATGGTATTAGAGCATGGTTGTTATAGTTTCAAAAGTATTATTACCATTTTCAAAAAAGTTCATGAGCCTTAGGAGTTGAGTCGGAATATTGGAAGTCTTTAGTCGGAATATTGGAAGTCTTTAGTCGGAAGTTAAGTCTCAGATCGTTAAGTTGATGTCCTTAATGGTCGGATGATTTCAACTTTGGCTGGAGTACTTGCCAATATCACTAGGAATGTTCGGGATATCGGTTAAGCAAGGCTTAATCTGATTTGTTTTGTTTTTTCTTTATTTGTATAGTGTCAGCATGGTTGAACGGGGTAAGAGAGGTCATCGTGAGGTTGGACCTTCGCGACCAGTAGCTGATGAGCATGCGGAGTTTTGGGGCTAGATTATCAGTGACTGAGGATGACGAGGCTTTGTTAGCTCAGATTGAGGTGCGACCAACATTATTTGATGAGATTCGAAGGTTACAGTTTGATGATCCCGAGTTGAGAGTCATTTGGGAGAAATTGTCGTCTGGTGAAGATAAAGGCTTCATATTGAGAGATGACGTGGGAACCTGAGGACCTGATGAGGCGACAATACCCCCATCTCTTTATGTCCTCTGCTTGAGAGTTTCGAGGACGAAACTCTTTCGAAGGGGGGGGATTGTTACACCAGATTCCGGAGCCTTAACACTAATAGGTACTCTAAGAGACTCTTATCTGTTATAATACATGTTGGAACCCCTTTTCTTATGAATGTCGGTGATATGTATATTGCAGTATGCATCATTACAAACTGTAAGTTCATCGGTGTGGGAGACTTTAGAGATTTTCGAGGTATAAGTTTTATATGTGAAAATTCGAGTCCCTTTGGATGGATATGGCCATGGTAGCTAAGATATATGCATTCT
>JAOQMM010000006.1:8578357-8588711 GCA_027563515.1 Erythroxylum platyclados
TTATAACTTTTATTTTTCAAAGTTATCTTATTTTTATTTTTTTATTATAGTTTTTAATTATAACTTTTATTTTTCAAAGTTATCTTATTTTTATTTTTTTATTATAGTTTTTAATTATAACTTTTATTTTTCAATTTCTTTTGTTAAATAAAAGCAAAAACTTGTTTAGTATCAATATAATTATATTTCTATTACTAATAATAATTTCAGAAAACTTAAAAAATAAATTACTTTTTAATTTAATTTCTTATATAATATTTATCAGTAAATTATTAATAAAATTATTGTATTTTATTAAAATAAATATTTATTTTAAATATATTTTAATTATTAAATCAAATTTTATTTAAAATTTATATATTTTGAACATATTTTAAATTTAATTATCTTTAATATTAATTATTTAATTAATTTAAATACGAAAATTAAATAAATTATTAACTAAAATTAAATTAGTTTACTTATATATTAAATTTGAATTATAACATATATATAGAAAGTGACAGAATAAGGCTAGGACTTAACACCAAACATATTTTAACTGTTAATTAAAAAAATTATAGTTTAGTCATTAATTCATCTATAAATATTAATATAAATAAAAGTGAAAGCAAAAAAATGAGACTTGGAACTTTTGATTCAGACCGATCTTCACATAAACTATTCTAATTTTTAGCATGATTTCAAAAGGAGATATACGTATGCAAACTTGCAATGAATAAAATAAAATAAAAAACCTACGAAGACAATAGAATGATAAAACAATGTATATGGCCAGAAAGTTTGGCAGTATCCACTTAACAGATAGCTTCACTTATGGTCTAAATTCATTTCCCAAAGTGGATAAGAAGACAACGTCTTTCATGGCTATAAAATCAACTGAAACCAACATCAAGTTGGCTTGCAACTTAGAAACGCACTTGAACTCAAAAGGCCTTATAGAATTACAATTTGTATGTAGTAAAATCCAATACCCAAAAATATTCTACGAATATGATTGAGAGTAGCGGGCAGAAGCTTTGGCGTTGTGTTGAGTTGACCAATTGTCAATAAATATTCCATCCGAACTGATAAAACCAGTCAAACCTAACCAAGAACCCAGGAAACTGAAGACCATAGCAGATACGAGTCAATTACAAGCATCCAATATTGTAGAGGTGGCAATCGGCCAGGTTCACCCAGGCCTGACAGTTTTTGCATAGCTATCGGACCTTGTGCCTTGAGCCTCAAGCCAGGCCTAGATAGCTCGAGTCTTATCTAAAACCTGGTCAAACTAAGCCTCACTCGTTGACTTTAGGTTAAATCCGGTCGGGTTGTCAAGTCTACTTGCTTGGTATTTGTTGATCTCAACATTATAAGGCCGAGAAGATTCTAAGAGCTTGTATAAATGGATGTTCATACACGCAGCTAGCAGTCATTCAATGGAAGGAGTGAATATGAAGGGACGAAAGATAGTGGTCTCGGTGGACGAGAGTTATGAGAGCATGCACGCTCTATCCTGGTGTTTCAGTAACCTTGTTACTCGTTATTCAAATAGCACGCTGTAAGCCCTCACCTATCATCTACTCCCAGTTTGATGCTACAGGTTTCTACTTTTCCTGCTCTCTAGAGTTTGAGTTTCTCTTCTCTTTTATCACAATCTATTTGCTATCAGGATTCGTGTTTTCTGGAGGTGTAATTGCTACAATGGAAAGATACAGCTTTGGTGAAGTCTGTGATGGAACGAGCAGAAGCTATCTATAGGAATTTCAGTAACCATGTAAATCCATCTTCTGCTTCATCTGTTTTTGTTTCCTGTCTTTCTCTTTATCTCTGATTATTGATTGGTATAACAGGTAAACGTGGAGAAAGTGGTCAGGACTGGAGAGGCTAAGGAAGTCATATGTAATACAGTGGAAAAACTTGGTACCGATACTTTGGTCATGGGAAGTCATGGCTATAGCTTTTTTTATGTGTTTTGAATTTAATTTCTAAGTTTCACATAAATCTTTTGTGTATCTCGTTATGTTATTGTCGCGTATAAGACCAAAAATATACATGCAGTATATTTCAAACTTGTAGGAAAGGGCTTGATATTTCAAAACCGAACCTCCAGAGAAGGATTCAGCCTACCATCAAAATTTGAGCACACTATATCAGAATTTGAGAATCAAGGGAGTAAGCAAAACAATCTTGAAGAAAGTCAATATCAAAGCCAGAAGTAAATTGGCCAAATCTATCATGTAAGTTACAAACTCAGAGAACTATTACAACGTATTTAAAATAAAATTTGTAATTACCTTATTCGATTCTGATACTGACAATCCCAGAGAACACCTACAGCCGTTTCTTGAAGAACCTGGGAGGAATTTGAACAAGATTTTGCTAGAGAAACCTGACAACCATAATCAAGTAATAAATCAAACAACCATAATTAAACATGAACCTGATACAAGGTCATCAATGCGATGCTATAACAACTAGTAACAAATTTCAACCACAACTCCAACTCTTGTATTTTCATGTAAAAGGATTCCGGATCATATTTTTTGTCCATTCCAGGGTAAACATAATACCACATTGAGATTTCACTACGACTAGGCTATACACCATTTTCAACCTTAATTGCTGAGTTCTTGTGGCAAGTATTATACAACCCAAAATGAAATAGGAAAATAGCAAATGAAAGTCAGTTCTTTGAAAAACAGAAACATGATAGATGTAGCCCCCACTTCAGAGAGTCGTATGATGTAATCAATAGGAGCTAGAGCTCCACAAATTGTCATTTTGTAAACTAGATATGATATATCACAAAGACAAGTGAGACTAACTTTAAGACAAACTAGAACCCAAACACTTAATTAAGAGAAAATTTGAGCAATGTTATGCCAAGGCCACAACACCACCAGCTAATGTGATTGCTTCTCGATTTTTATCCTCAAATGATAAATTCCACAAAGCACCAGCAGCTTTGAGAATATTCCATTATTCTCGATTAGTGTCAATTCTAGAAATACTTGATCAAGGTGAAATGAAACTTTGAAAATATTTTTCAAATGTTATTAATTGAATCAATTACTAACGATTGAGAACTAATATGATTGAACTCAAATGGAGTAGGCATTAATTCCATGCTCTATGTCCAATCAAAATATTGTACAATGAAAGGATTGAATTATGTGGAAAAATTATGCACATAAATGATAGTCAAAACCACTTTGACATTTCTAGATATTTAGGTGGTCATGATACGTTACTAGATATCAATATTAATCTATAATATAAATTATTTAATTAGATAATTAAAGATAAAATAAAAGAGTTTAATTTATTAATCCTAAATATATTTTAGGGTTATAATTTATATCTATTACCAACATATTTGGGAACCTAATTAGTCACACATAAAGAATGAGTTAAAGAGAGAAAAAATATTTTCATCAAGTTAGACTTGATTATAAGGTTTGAGAAGCTTTATAATTAAATCATATTTAATAAATAAGGAACAATATGAGATATTGAATCTTTTTTGGGCTCAATTAGTATTTAATTAAAACCAATTGTAAATTTTAATTGAAAATATAATTTATTTCAATTAAATTACTAAAAGATCCAAAACCTATTATAAATAGGCTTAGGCTCCAAAACAGCTAGCACTTTTTGTAGAGTTCTCTCAGCATAATTTGCAAATACCGTTAGAGGTTGGATATTTGTGCGACTACAGTGGTTGAGATGAGTTGATTTCAAAAATGGTTTCAGGGAAATAATAAAAAAAGGATTAAGCTTCAAGATAAGGTACAAATTATTATTCACGCTTTATTATGCTTTATATATTAATCATGTTATATAATTTAAATGATCTTGGCTTTAGGAAATTAAACAAAAAAATTTATATTTATTTTGCTGGGCCCAATTTCCTAGCAATTATAATGAGTTGGGACTTTATTTTTCTTAAATAAGACCTAAGGATCAAAACAACGCTTTATTAGATAAGAAGAGAATGGACTAAGCAAGATCCCAAGACATAATATCTATAACCTAATACAATGGAAGAAGACCATATAGTTATGATGGAATGTAGGAATCCATCTCTTATAACGATGTAACCTAGCATTGCATGATTAAAAATCAACACCAACTATTTTGAGATCAAGCCAAATGTTACAACAATATGTTCAATTTGATGGATAATTTGATAAAGATCTCAATGCGCAGATCACAAACTTTTTAAAGATTTTTAATAGCTTTAAGATTAATGTGGTCACCAAGGATGCAATAAGGTTGACATTGTTTCTATTTTTATTAAGAGGCTAGCTAAGCATTGGTTAAAGGCATTATTTACATCCTTATTCACAAAATGTGAAATTCTTTTTTAAAAAATTAGTTTAATATTTTCTGCCATCAAAGTCGACAAAGTTGAGAAATGACATCATTATCTTCGAATAGTTTGAGAATGAAACTCTTGGGAGACATAAGAGAGAATCCAAAGATCTATTGAGAAAGTGTTGATATCATAACCTACCCATATGAATGCAAGTTCAAACCTTTTACAGTGGTCTAATCAATAAATAAGGTAGATAATAGATAAAATAGCCATCGGGACTCTTAATAACGGAACTCCGGAAGCAACTCTTGAACTTATAGACAAGATGGCTATGAATAATTATAAACGACAACTAGGAAGAGCGAGGACCTTTTAGTTGAGCCAAGTGGAGGGTTTAACAGGAAGCCATTTCTTCTATCCATATTTATCTCCCTTTTTAGGAATTAAAGATAATACTCTAATAAATCCTATTGAACCAAAATAAAATAAAGCATATATATATAATCCTATTTAAAATAAATTAGTAATTACTAAAAATACTCAAAGTCCATTATGGGTAATTTTTTAAGATTCATTTAAAACTAGGCGAGAGCTAAATGATATAATTTAATATGGTACAAATGAAATTATGTTAAAATATAGAAATTTGATGCAAATTAAATATGATGAAATACAATAAAATGGTATTAAGTGATGATAATGCGGTGGAAACAAATAGTAGTTTTGATAAAGTTCACCACATAGAAAATGATATTTTCGCAGCATTTCAAAATCTTTATAAATTTGATTATTAGTTTCCTATAATCAAAAGGATGACACAACATTTTCCGCAGGTTGAAGAAAGGGTTGTGTTTCTACACTGTGGCCGCATTAGAACACGGTTTTCGTTTTGCTCCAACGGCATCTCTTAATCATGTGTATAAATGTTGGTTTTATGTGGGTACTTTCAAGAGAGCTAATTAATTGCTTACAGAAGTCATTGTGTTGGTGGTTGATTATCGATGACAAGAGTAATGGAGATTTCAGATGTTGAATTCAGGGACCTGTAGCTTCGGGTGATTGATGGCTTGGGAGTTGGGACCTAACATGTGCCTGGCCTCGAATCCTTTTACTAGTACACACCTTTTCGGTTCCCGTGTCAAGTTCCTGATTAAGCCCGCTCCCACTTTTCTTCACATCATTTTAGGTGGATGAAAGGTGCGGACGGTGCTTTTCATTTTCTTTGTTTTGTCAAATATTGAAAAAGCATAATACATACATAAATCCTTTTACTTGATGCGTTATCAAGATTCGGATATTCATGAATGAAGAGATAGTCATCAAGTTCTTACCACTGCTACTAAGTCAAACTCTTAGCTGATGTACATCTCAATTTTTTGTTCAGAAAATAAGTTCCTGATAACTGCAACTTATGTTACTCAACAGACTCTGAATTATTAGGTAAAAATGATTTCTAACTATTGAATTTCTGATCATGGTTTCTTGGAGAGGAAATGGAACATGATAGAGTTATAAAACCTATCAAGTGGGCCTGAAACGGTATGATACTACATGACCAGAACCAATGCATCATTTCAAGAACATGGTAGGGTGAGGTCTCTTTATCTTTACGAAGATTGATGTTTTTGGTTAGACATGTTTCCAATGGTGGTCCTCCCGCTTCCTCCACCTTCAGTGTCCTTCTCTTAAGACCGACCCCAAACAGACAAATCCAATAGGCTTAATGCTGCATGTCTTTTTCTCTTGGTCCCTAATTTGATAACGCCTTGTGATGAAAAGGGCCCTATGTTTGTAGTTTGTACTGTAGCTCTTTTCAATTGTTGTTTGCATTCTATGATCAATGCTACTGGTGGAGGTAGCTTTCTCAATAGCTACCGTGGGCATTTGTGGGATTCCTTCAGTTTCTTACATACTTCTGGATGGAATATCTGTCTACAAAAGGATTGAAGTAACAACTCCCCATTTATTTCTTTTAATTTACATTGTTCATTGGACAAAAGAGCACGAGCAGTGGAATCTGAACACGGAATGCTTCGTAGCAAGAAACTTGGATTAAAAAATGAATGTACCAACTTGCTTTTTGCCAATTCTAAGCTAAATTATTCCATTGTGACGGAAACTGGCACGTAAAAGTTTTGATTTCTGCACCATTTGCTGATTTATTTATACTCACACAAACTTAATTTGCGAGAGTTGAATCAGAGTAAGAGAAGCCTAAAGCTATCATATCAACCTAGAACAGATAAATCTGTTGTTTGACCAATAATGAAATGAATAAGAATGCAAGATATTGCATAAAACTAATGAAATCAAGAAGGTGATCTAATTAAAGGTTCAGACGATCTGGAAAACCTAGAAGACTGAACTACTGATTTTGGATTTGCAGCTGCTGCTTTGCCATGACAATTTGGTTTGTCCACTTCCTCAATGCCATGTCTGATTTCTTTTAACATCGCAGTTACGTCCTTCATTGTAGGTCTTTCCTCTGGTGAAGCGTTGACACAGAGAAGGGCCACCCCAAGTACCTGAAGCATTTCTTGGAGCTGTGTACCTGAACGTAGGAGAAGTTGTTGGTCTAAAATTGCTGTAAGTTCTCTTTTCCTCTCTCTAAGTTCTTTGCTAATCCAAGTGACAATGTGGGCACCATCCGGAATCTGACTATCGTTGGGTTCTTTCCCTGTTAAGACTTCCAGCAGGACCACACCAAAGCTATATACGTCACTTTTCTCCGTGATTCTGAAACTGTACCCATATTCTGCAATTTTTGGAATTTTTGTTAAGTCCTTTAAACCACATTATTAGGAGCGGACTGAAGTCCTTCAGTGAAGAAACTGTATCCGACACTAAAATATTCATACCAAAATTGAGGCCTAACTTGGTAGAAACAATTGAAATACGTCTAGGCAGATTATATGCATCTGCTTTCTAGCACTTAAAGACACATTGTAGAAAGTTAAAAAATGCATGTCCTACTCACCGGGAGCAATATATCCATAGGAACCTGCAACTGTATCTGAAGTGATTGAACATTCAGAAGAATTGAAAAGTTTAGCGAGTCCAAAATCTGCTATAAAGGCCTCAAATTGTGGTCCTATCAAGATATTATTGGCCTTGATATCTCGATGTAGGATTGCAGGCATACAATCATGGTGAAGGTATGCCAAACCATGAGCTGCTCCCAATATAATCTTGTACCTTGCTTCCCAATCCAAGAGCAACTTTTTCTCATGGAGCACTCCTGCCAAACTCCCATTAGGGATATAATCGAATAAGAGTAATCTTGTTTTCCCATTGCTACAGCATCCCAGTAACCTTACAATGTTTTTGTGTCGTATTGATCCAAGAGCTTTAACTTCTGCAGAAAACAAATCTCTTTCCTGAGCTTCAGTATTTTTCACCGGCCACAATTTTTTCACTGCTATAATCTGTTTCATTGGAGTCTCAACACGGTAAACCATGCCTGAACAACCCTTTCCAACAATGTTTGAATCAGAGAGTCGTGACACAATATCAGTTACCGAAAAGTTTAGTTTCTGAAATGGTGTAAATTCCCACTCCAATATGTTATCTTCTTTGTCCTCCCCGCGAAGTTTGATGAACAGCAGCACGCCAACAATGACAATCAACGATGTTGAAATTAAACTGAGAAGAGTCCAAGTGATAAGGTTTCTAATGGATATCCTGCTGTGGTTATTTTCACTTACATGGCACGTTGCTCTATTGATGCAGAGTTCATGATTACCAGCATAAGCAGTTGCAGGCAGATCATGGAAGAACTTAGTATTAGGAAGAAAACCTGAAAATCTGTTGTATGAGATATCCAGAGAAACAAGATTGTCAAGACTCCCCAATACTCTTAGAGTTCCTGTAAGCATGTTGTGAGAGAGATCTAAGTTGGCAAGGTTTGAGAGATTGGAAAAACTGTCTGGAATAGTACCTCTTAGGTAATTCCTACTCAAGTTCAGGAGAATGTCTAAACCTTGTAATCGACCAATCTCATCTGGGATTGAAAGTGATATCCTGTTGCTGCTAATATCTAGCAACTGTAGATCCCTACACTGGCCAATTGACTTGGGAATTGAACCACTAATGACGTTTCTACTGATAATTAGCTTGTTCAAGGATATAAGCTTGCCTATGTTCTTCGGGATGGTGCCTGCTATATAATTACTTGAGAGGTCCAACACGTTTAAGTTGACGAGAAATTCAAGAGATATAGGAATGACACCTCGAAGCTTGTTGTCGTGCAAATCAACCATTTCTAGATGAGTGCATTTGCCAATTTCAGGAGGAATTTGTCCAATAAACTCATTATCTGACAATTCAAGAAAGGTTAAATCATGTAGTAGTCCTATCTCCGGTGGAATTTGACCTGAAAAGTTGTTAGAACTTAGCCGTAAGCGGGTCAAGGCAAAGCATTGGCCAATATCAGATGGAAGTACACCAGAAAACGAATTTGATAATAGTAACAACTGAGATAAGTTCTTGAGATGGAACAAAGTATGTGGAATGGACCCAGTAAGGAAATTATGTGATAGATCCAATGCTTGAAGTTTATTGCAGTTGGCTATCTCAGTAGGAATGCTTCCACTTAGCCGATTCTGCCAGGCAAAGAACACCAAAAGCTCACTCAGCTGCCCAATGGCAGGTGGAATCTCTCCAGAAAATCTGTTGTTATCAAGATCAAGCTGCTTTAAACCAGAAAAATTGCCAACAAAAGATGGAATATCTCCTGAAATTGCATTCTCAGACAAAAGAAACTCCTCCAATGAAACTAGATAGGCAAGAGAACCTGGAATCTGACCACGAAGAGAATTCATTGAGAGATCAATGACTTTCAAACTAGAACAATTACCAAGAGCTTCTGGTATGCTCCCTGTTAGATTATTCTGCCATAACAACAACCTCCTTAGACCTTTTAGATGACTCAATTCAAAAGGAATCTCGCCTGAAAGATGGTTTTCGTAAAGAAATAGATTCTCTAGACCCGAACAGTTTCCAATTTCTGCTGGGATGATTCCAGTGAGATTGGCAGTATACACTGAAAGAGTTCTGAGACGTTTCAGTTTTCCTAAACTTGTTGGTATTTGTCCAGAAATCCCAGTATCTGCAAGACCTAGAAACAACAGCCTTATGCAGTTTGATATCTGCATTGGAATTTCTCCATGAATGCCGGGGTTGCCTCCGGCACGAAAGGTCTCAAGAGCTGACAATTGACCTATTTCTGAAGGTATCGTACCTGAGAGCTTGTTATCAAACAGTTCTAGCTGTCTTAGCCTCGAACAATTACCAATTTCTACTGGGATCTCACCATGTAGTGAATTTGTGTTGAGTACAAGTGACTCTAGTTGAGATAGTATTCCAATTTCTGCTGGGATTGCACCTGTTAAATCATTGAAACTGAGGTCCAAGATGATGAGTGAAGTCAGGTTTCCTATTGAGCTAGGAATTTCTCCAGTGAGGTTTCCATTAGAAAGGACAAGAGTTGTGAGATGGTTGAAGGAAAACAGCTGAGTTGGAAAGCTGATGGGAAAACTAGTAGAAGTGATTGTTAGTCCCGAGACAAAACCATTAGCAGAGCATTGAACATAATCCCATTTGCATGGATTCTGGTGCGTGGGATCCCATGAAGAGAAGTAAAAAGCCGAAGAAGAAGAAGAATTAAAAGTTGATAGCCATGAAAGCAGAGAAAGTCCTTCTTGGTTCAATGCGGAGATAGCTGGGAAAAGACAAAGGGAGATGTTGAGAAACAAGAGGATAATGGTGATTGCATTGCTGGGCATGATGAGGTTGGCAGTCTTTCTCTGCTACTGTGCTGTATCTCATTTAATTATAAGGCTCGTTCACTCCCTTTGAATGTTCTTTTATATGCCCTCCCTTTAATGTCTAATTTACGGACATAACAGTCGATTTTATGTACACCTGAAATTCTTCTGACATACCTTATTTATATACTTGAAGATGGAGTATTATTCTACAGTAGTTCTACTGTAGTATAAAGAGAATCTTCTCTGGGTGTATATATATATATATACGAATACGAATGAGAAC
>JAOQMM010000006.1:8592266-8602349 GCA_027563515.1 Erythroxylum platyclados
AAACGAAATATAATATATAAAATAAATTTCGTGAAAAATCTTATTTTCACTAAAAAGAAGCTAGTTGAATGATATTGTTTTTAATTTTTTTAACAAACAATTTATAAAAATTAAGAAAGCAACTTATTTGACTTTGATGATAATTTCCAACTTACAGATGCATTATATTTTAACAATATATTTAAAAGTATAATTTTTTATATAAATTTTGTCATAAAAATTTTACCTATATTTATATTTGATGAATAAGTTCAATTTTTTGTGATTCTTCCATTGTAATAACATTTAATATATAAGGATTTAATAACTAAAAGAAATTAAACTTTCAAGAAGGTTACTATAAATGTTTCATTTATTGAGCCGTAGAAAATCATGTTTAGTAATAAGCTGATTAGGTTAGACGGATTGAACTTAATCCGGTGTTTTTTTTAATGTTCTTATAAAGAGCATTTTGTTCTACTGACTGAGAAATTAAGGGAGGAAAAGAGGATTGTAACCAAAAGTTATTACAAATTACTCAAACTGTCATCTTTTATTATTGTTTTCTCTTCATCAAATACTATTACCCTAAACTTAATTTGTGAAATTAACTATCTAAAATCTAAATTCTTATAAGAATATTCAAAAAAATACTAAGATATAATATTCATGTTCTTATAAATTTTTTTAAGTCATACCCTTATAAGTCATTTTACTTATAAACAGCTAATTTTATCAAACATTTTTAAATAAACAACTAATATTATTCGTTTGTCAAATCAACTGATATAATCCGCTGTCAACTAACCGCTGATAGAATTAACTAACATCTAATGCAATCTGCCGATTGTCAAACAAGCCCAACATAAAAATAAAAAATAATATGCTTTTTAAATTATTATTTGGACTTTAACATACTTTACATATTAATTTACATCTTTTTAAAATTGTGTAAAAGTATTTTCACAAAAATTTTACGTTTACTATATATACAAATACATATTTATAGGCAATATTCGAGTAGAGATATTTGTTTGTATACATGTATCAGAAGGAATCAATTTCGTAATTAATCATAATGCATTTATATATTTTTGTTTTATGTTTCAAATTTATACAATACGTGTATAGATAATATTAAAGATGCATGTATTTATTCATATAAATTTTTAAAAGAATTAATCTCTTCATTAATTATAATATATCAATATTCAAAATAATATAAATGCAACTCTTATTATAAAAACATGCAAATATAATAGATTATGGTGAAAGTAACTATTATTTTATTAAAAAATAATATATCTTATAAAAACTAAAGTATGGCTTAAATATAAATATTATTTAGTAAAAATATACCATATTTATTTAAAATAAGTACTTAAAAACAAAGTTATATATTTATTCTCCACATATACGTATCATTAAAAGGTGAATTTGATTCTAAACTTGAAAAATATTGGAACTTTTCTTTTAAAAATTAAAACATCCCATAAAAGTAAAGAAACATTTACATCCATTTATATGTTAGGAAACTAACTTCAAATACTATCTTCATGTATTTTAAAAGTTATTATAATTATTTTGTATATTCATGAATTAGAAGTGTATTGGACTTTTTCCAGCTAATCTTTTAAGTTTACAAAATGATAATTTTAAAATTTTACGTATGTTTTGGAATTATACATTATAATTACATAATTATGTATACAATTTTTGTAGTAATTGTTGAGTTTCTTTCCTTATATTTATAAAATCATTTGCACCACATTATATTTATTGTTAGATGATGATTAGTAACTATATATTTTATTAATTACATATTACTATAAAGTAATTGATACATTTCAATTTCTTATGATTTTTGACGAAGAGAGCTATGAGAAAAGTTGACAAAATTTTTGAAATAAAATAGTTTCAAATTAAGAAACATGCATATTGTTGAATATATCAAAAGTAAGAACTTTTTAGTTTGAATTTATTAATTTGGTTTGAACATATTTAGATACAAACATTTAAATAATTAATTTAGTTAATATTTTGAATTAAAACAAATAAAGATATATTATGAAAATAATCAGTAGTCACATCTACAAAATTATTTTAATCTTAGCTTTATTCAATTGTTTTAAAAGTTTTCCTACAATATATACTTAACTTATGTCAATAGAACATTATACTTAAGTATTTATAATACATAATAATGAGTTACTATAAACAAAATATAAAAAAAGAAATATATAATAAATATATTATTCAAAATAAATTACATATTATATAATTTAGTATATTAATTTAAAATGAAATTTAAAATACAAATATATGCTTTGCTTTGAACTTGAGTAATTTATAACTTACTTGGGTTTATGAATTATTAGAAGTATTTATATTAAAAATTTCCAAACTATGCTTAAATCATAAATACATTTGCATAATGAGTAAATTAAGACAAATCTTGGCTACCTACTGGTTGGAAGAAATTGCTGGAGACAATAACACAACTTTTTAAAAGATCAACCAAATATTAATAACTAAAATACTCTTCAAACTCAACTAGCAAATCAGTATGAGAATAAAAAACTTAATAATGAAATAAACAAGATTTACGTGAAAAATCCTCCAATACGGAGGAAAAAACTATAGGCCAAACCGACAAGGAAATTCACTAAACTCAAATAAAGATTTACAAAGTTTGATCTCTCACTTTACAACAACAAATTGTCTCATAAAGTATCATGATTAAAACAAAAACTAATGTAAAAATCAACAAATCTCAAGCCAATCCAAAAACAATAAACAAACGATGAGAATACTGTAATACTTGTCCTCTCTCTATTTTCCTCACTTTTGGACGTTATGGCTGTACTCTTATGCAAAACTTACATATTGTTGTCTCTTTTATATCATGAAATAGTTTTTTTTTTGCATCATACACAGTCACATACATTGCCTCACTCGCAAATGTACACAGTCACAAAGAGATACGTGGTTGTCGTATACAGCCGTGCATGTCACAAACATGAGTGTACACGAATGTGTATGCCTTTGCTCTTCATGTCCTTTTCCACACGATTTTAGAGAATTACACGATTGATCCACATGTTTGTGTAAGTGGAAAACACAGGCATGTGTCACTCTACATGGGCCTGTTACTTATACAGTTGTGTAAGTTAAGGACACGAGTGTGTAGCACCCTACAAGGTTGTGTCTCTCCCCATATGAGCTTCATCCATCTTGTCTTCCTTGTTCATCATCCCCACGAACCATAAAGGCATCTATGATCACCGTAAGTCTCAAGATAGGGTTAGATACTCAACAATCTCCCCTTTAGCCTAGTTATATAAAAGACTCGTTATTCTCCAACATCTAATTGAGAGACATCCCTACAAGCTTATTACATAGCTCATATTTGCTTCTGGGAATAACTTTAGTCAACATATTAGCACTATTTTTGTCTGTATGAATCTTCTTTAACATCAATTACCACTACTTAATCACATACTTTAACCAATGATATCTTACGTCTATATGCTTTGTGCGAGAATAATACATAATTTTTTGCTCAAGTCAATAGTGTTTTGAATATCACAAAATGCTAATACTCTTCTTACTTCACATCTAACTCTTAAAGGAACCTTTCAGCTAGAGCATCTCTTTACAAACTTACACTGCAGCTATATACTCTACTTTAGTTTTAGAAAAAGTCATACACTTTTGTATCTTGGATTTTCAAGAGATGGCTCCCCCTGTAAACTTGAAGTGGACTTTCTTCCATCAATATCTCCAGCCATATCTACATTCGTAAAACCTTCTAGAGTTGCCGAACTATCACCAAAACACAAATTCCACTTTGATGTACTTCTCAAGTATTTCAAAATCTATTTCATTGCTTCCTAATGAACCTTTCATGAATTTGACAAGAATCTGCTCACTATCCTAACAGCCTGTGTAATATCTAGCTTTTTGCACACCATTGCATACATAAAAAACCTTACTACAGATGAGTATGAAATAAAGGACATACCATCTTTCCCCTTTTTTGTTAAGGGACATACATGCTTACTCAACTTAAAGTGAGGTGCCAATGGCGTGCTAACTTGCTCGGTATGCTTCATATTAAACTTTTCTAGTACTTATTCAATATATCTCTCCTGAGACAACCACAATCTCCTACTTTTCCCGTCTCAGGTTATCTTCACGCCTAAAATCTACTTTGCAGGTCCCAAATCTTTCATATCAAAAGATGTAGACAAATCCTCCTTTAACTTTTGGATTCTTCTAATATCTTGACCCACAATCAACATATAGAAGAAGAATGATAAAGTCCTCACAGTTAACTTCTTGAAATACATATAAGCATCAGCATAAGTTTGTTTGTAACAATGATATGTCATAAAAGAATTGAACTTATGATACCACTGCCTTGGAGCTTATTTTAACCCATATAGGCTTTTTTTCAACTTGTAGACTAGATTTTCCTTGCTTTAGCTTTGAAATCTTCTGGCTACTCCATTTATATCTCCTCTTCTAAATCTTAATGCAAGAAGATTATTTTAACATTCAATTGTTTGAGTTTAAGATCCAAATAGGAAGTCAGACCTAAAAGTATTCGAATTGAGGTCATCTTCACAACTAATGATAGGATTTCATCAAAAATCTATACCCTTCTTTTAACCGAATCCTTTCATCACTAGCCTTGCCTTATGCTTCACCAGCTTTTCACCATCTTTCTTCATCTTGAACACCCACTTATTCTTCAATGGCTTTTTGCCTTTTGGAAGCTTCACAAGCTTATATGTATCTATATGTATCATTCTTTTTCAAAGAATTTATCTCTTCCTCCATAGATGTGAGCCAGAGATCTTTGTCTTCACAAGATACAACCTTTTATACATTCTCAGGCTCCCCGTCAGTGGTAACCAATATGTCTTCTAAACTTGAATACCTTGTAGAATGCTTTTTCTCCCTTGTCGACCTTTGAAGCTGTATATCACTAGTTGTTGAATCCAATTACTCCCTTGCTCATTATCCTCAACAACTTCATTTTCACCATTATTCAGATGTGGTTAATATAGCTCATCATTACAAGATTGTGTTTAATCATCATCAATATGTGTTTGATCACACAATTTATCTCCTTTACCTATAGATTACTTAATAGTGGAGGAAATTGGTGAAGAATTGAGAATGACATATGATGAGTTGTTATGTGATGACTTATCTCCTCTCAGAAGATTAGCACCTCTCTTGAACTCCTAAAATACCACATCCTTGCTTCTAACCACCTTTTGCTTCTTTGGGTCAAAGATTCTGAAATCAAACTAATCACTACCATATCCAATAAAGATACAGGGTATCACCTTTAAGTCAAGCTTCTGTGTCCAATCCTTGAGTACATGTTTAAATACCTTGTAGAAAAAACTCTTAGACGATGATATGTGGGATCTTTACTAGTCCACACTCTCTAGGGAATTTCAAAGTCGAATGAAACTGATGGAGATCTATTAATCAAGTAAACTACAATTCGGACTGCTTTACCCTAAAATATCTTTGGCAACATAGACATTCTGAGTATGTAACTAACCTTCTCCATAATTGTTCTATTCATCCTCTCCGCAACATCATTATGCTGTGGAGTCTCTGATTTTATCTTTTTATGTATAATTCCATACAATATACAGTAATCTTTAAACTTTATAGAAATATACTCACCTCTATTATCTATTTGTAGGCACTTTAGCTTCCTCTCAGCTTCCCTTTCTATGATGACATGAAACTTCTAGAAAGTTTCAAATACTTGACTATTTAAGTTTAATATGTACACTAAAGTCTTCTGCGAAGAATCATTAATAAATGTAACAAAGTATTTGTTACCTCTTAGTAATTCTTCCTCAATAGGGCTATAGAAAATTGAATTTACCAACTCTGACATCTTGACTTCTTTGTAGATCTTCTCTTGAAAGAGACTCTATGCTTCTTTCTAACCAAACAATGATCACAAGGATTACTAACTTCGACATCTCAACATGTCTTGACGCCGCTATCACGATCGTGACAGACACTTGACAAACATAGGATTTTCCATCTGTTTTGATGTTTGGAGGGCATTTTTGGGACAATGTGACCTGGGTAAGCCCTAAACTTAACTCGAAGTCACCCATTTACTATAAAAGAACATAAAGAGACCAAAATAAGTAGCCACCATCTTACCAAATTGGGGAAAACACAAGGAAGATCAGGGAGGGAGCAAGAAGATCAGTAGCTATCCAGTAAACTCCAGACCAGTCCAACATAAGTTTTTCTCCTTTCTTTGTTTATTTTCTTTAAGTTTGATGTATGAACTAGTATTAAGAATGTTATACATGTTGATGATGTTCTAATTTCATGTTAGGATTTGTTATTGACTTATTTTGTGACTTGAACACTTTTGATTTCAATACAATGTTTTGGATGTTGTGATATTTGTGTTTGCTTATACTTCGACAATAAATCGAGAGAGTGAGTCGAAAATAATCTGATTAGAATGGGTAATGAGAGTTAACGACCTAATAAGTCATGGAATTATCAAATTGATGATCATACGAAGAGAGATCTTGTGTGAGAATATTCGATTATCCGTTAGATTGCTTAAGAACTGGTTGAAAACGTTAGGCTATTTTTATAATCGAGAGATTGCAAATCTAGAATTTCGTTATCAATTAGCGATAATTAATTGGGGTTAAATGATTAGGTCTTGAGATGGACTAATCAAACCTTCGAAATCTAAGATTGACACTAAATTGAATCAAAAGTGGTTAAAGGAGCAAAATAATGATAGAACGAATCCTAAAATTTCATTCTTGATCATTCTTGTTTTATTGTAGTAGCTCATTTGTTAAGTGGTTAAGTGCTTAATTTTGATGTTATTGTATTAATTTCTGAATTTATTTTCAGTCAACTCATATTTGATTGGTTAATTTTTTGGTTATTTTTATTTTCATTGAAATCAGTTTTCACAATCTTAGACAAGGCTGGGTTCATTTAGTTTTAACTAATTTCTCATGATATTGATACCTCAATTACTGCAAGTTTGCAATCTGTATACTTGCAGATATTGAGGGTTTTTATATTAGGTAAAACTTGCTCAACATTTCCCAACTATCCTATAGCGAACTCAATAGGAAAAAGGCTTGAAGTTTGTCGTTAAGAATGAACTTCATTGCAATAAGCTATATTTGGAAATCATTCAGATGCTTTGACATAGATTTCTTAGCTTTTAGCTTCAAGTTCACAAGCCTTTTAATCAGAGAGGCCTTGTTATGGGTAATCTTTCTTTTATAGAGTCCTTATAGCTTTTTTCACAACTCAAAAGGATCTGTTTATTCAGACATATAGTTGAATATGCTGATATCAATCCATTATCTAATCATGCCTAAAGTTTTTGCTTCATTGTTTCCCATTCTTTATTGGAAATCCTTTTAAATTTTGATGGAACATCGTCCTTTACACTTGTATCCACATTAACAGGATCAAAGAGATCCTTGCAATACAAAAGGTCCTCCATCATCAACGTCCAAATAGAGTAGTTTGTTCATGTCAACTTGACTATAAAGCTGTTTCCACCTTCCATGATAGCTCTAATACCACTTATTAGAAGACTATATCACAACTTTCTAAAAGATCAACCAAATATCAATAATTGAAATACTTTTCAACTTCAACTGGTAAATTAGTATGAGGATAAGAAATTTAATAATAAAATAAACACCAAGATTTACGTGGAAAACCTTCTAGTGTAGCGGGAAAAACCATGGGCTAAACCAATTAGCAAATCCACTAAACTCAAATAAAGTTTTACAGAGTTTGATCTCTCACTCTTCAATAACAAGTTGTCTCACAAAGTTTTAAGATTGAAACCAAAGTTTATGTAACAATCAACAAACTCTCAAACCAATCCTAAAAACAATAGAAAAGGATGAGAATACTACACTACTTGCCCTCTCTTTGTTTTTATTGCTTTTGGACGTTATGACTGTACTCTCATAATAAAATACGTATTTTATCAATTTTATACCACGAAATAAGTTTTTCTGCACTGTACATGGTCACATACATGGCGTTTTAGTGACCATTTCTCTTCAACACCCCTTACTCAAAGATGTACACGATCGTCACACATGACTGTGTATGTCTTCACTCTTCATGTCCTTTAAACTGTTTTAGAGACTTATGCGGTTGATCCACATATTCGTGTAAGTGGAGAACACAAGCGTGTGTCACTCTACAAGGGCATGTTGCTTATATGGTTGATATACACAGCCGTGTAAGTTAAGGACATGGACATGTAGCACCCTACTACATGACTGTGTCTCTCTTTAAAAGAGCTTCATCTATTTTGCCTTCACTTATTTGTCATCTCCATAAACAATAAAGGCATCTACAATCACTAAAAGTTTCAAAATAAGTTTGGACACTCAACAATAATTGCTTCATGGTGAAAAGATCTATCATCCTGAAGAAGACATTTATTCATGCACTTATTATTCATGAAAGTAGGAAATATTTGTGCAATATTTGCGAAGATTATAGACTTCCCTTTAACGGTGACATCTGATAATATACAACTTATTTCTTGTCCTGAGATAACTCTCTTAAAGAATTCTCCTCCTTTTCGGTGTCTCTAATAAAATGATAGTTCATCTTTTGAGTTCAAAAATATGCGCTAGCCACTAGCGTCCATAATTTGAAAGGGACAAAGCCAGTAGACAAGTGGAGGTGGACACCACAACCTTTTCTGCTGTATAATTATGGTGCGCTCTCAAAATCAGTATTTTTGTATTAGGAACAATACTTGTTCTTATCATCAAAGGCACTCATTTGCCCTACGGCAGCAACTTGAAAATTGACCATGTCTGATTTAGATAAAACCCATGTCCTTCTACCCTGGAACCTACAAAAATGGTGGACAAAACGTTGCCTTTTTTCCAGTTCTTCACTTTTCTGTACCTGCTGTCTCTTGCTCCAGAGTACTTCACTTGCCTCATCTACTTTATTAGATTTCTGTAGATGTACATTGTGTGTGCGCTAGAGATAAGATATGGAAAAGTAAGTTTTACGCGTTATATTAACAACCATCACATGAATGCTGACATGCACCTGCGGCTGAAATTATTGCCTTTCAGCTCTCTTTTGGTGGTTTATGCGGAAATTATTTAGGAAACAAATATAAGCGGCCCTTGGCAGGAGTTAGGGAATTAAGTGTCATGTGCATCAGAATCATTTTTGGATTTTGTATAATCTACTTTATTCATGCACGTAAATAGTGAGAAAATACGAGGCCATGTACAAAGTGATGGGACTAACGACAGTTGCACTGGCCCTTGCATACAGAAGGAATATACTTGAATGAAAGGGAAGAGAGATTTCTCGATTTCTTTTGATTTCTTTCACCTTTTTCCTCAAAACGTGAGACAAGGAAGAGATAATTCAAACTACTGCTCTTTAATGCTAACGTTAAGTATATGGAATTTCAATCTCTTCATTCATTGATTGGAATACGGTTTTGTTTTGAAAGGAATACCAATTCCATTAAACTTCGTTATTGTAGCTGTAGGTAACATAAGAGTAATGCTTCAATCTTATTGCGAGCAATGCAAAAGACCCCCGTCATTTCGTGCGAGCAGTTTTAGGAATGTTTGGGCATACAATGTTGATAGGGTTGGCATTACAACAAGCACTGGTAACTTTCATCCACCAGATGTTTGTATTATCAAGACCAAAAATCTAGGGTTGGGCCTACACAAAAGACAATCAAAATAGAATTTAGAAATTAAAAGAACAAACAAATACAAAAAGCAGGAAAGAAAGAAAACGAACTTTCCTTAAGGTGGGTCTTGGGTTGCAAATGGTCCTGTGATTTCAAGATCTGGAAGTAAGTTGGATTACTAGTTAAGGGATGGCATGCCCCATAGGTTGGATTGAGTTGAAGGTGGACCAAGGCGAGGGATTTACCAGCCATGGTTAGTGGTGTTGAGAATAGCCACATGTATGTCCCACATCGGAAAAAGAAGGAAAAGAAGACTAATATATAAATCTAGTGGGCTACTCCACCTATCACCAATTGGT
>JAOQMM010000006.1:8614254-8625564 GCA_027563515.1 Erythroxylum platyclados
GACTCTTGCATGCTTTCACCTCTAATAATAGTAGATTTAGGTATCACCATAAATGTAAAGAAATGAAACTTAACCATCTGGCTTTCTCTGATGACTTATTGCTTCTGTATGGAGCTAATACCTATTCAATTGAGCTAATTACGAGAATTCTAAAAGAGTTCTCCAATTGTTCTAAATTGAAAGTAAACTTCACTAAGAGCAACATGTATTTATGTTTTGATATGTAAAATATAGATGAGCTTAGCAAATTAAATAGGTTGAATCTTTAACTACCTTCCTTAAATATCTAGGGATTCCCATTACCACAACCAAACCAAAATATGCAGATTGCGTCCTGCTACTTGAATCCTTTAAAGCTAGGATCAATTTATGGCAAAACGGATTCTTATCCCTTATAAGTAGATTATTCCTTACAAGATTAGTTGTTAGAAGTTTAAATGTAAGTTAGAGCGCTCATCTGGTCCTACCTAAAAGAATTATCAGGGACACTGAAAAATGTATCAAACATTCCTATGGTCTGGTAAAGTAGATAACTCTAAAAGAGCCAAAGTTAAAAGGGTTGAAATATGCAAACCTAAGCAAGAGGGTGGCCTTGGAATCGTTCCAATGACACTTATGCAAAAAGTTTTTTATCATAAAAAAACCTCGTATTAATGAACGATAAGCATCTATGTTCGCCCTTTTTTTATTTTATTTTATTTTTTCTTTTTATTTGAATATTAATTATTTAATTCCTTATAACCAAGAGAATATAGAGACTAATCATGGATAAGGAAATGCTATGGAACAAATGTATCAATGAGTTCTACCTTAGGGAATCTAGTCTATAGTAGCTGGAAGTTAGTATAAAACAATATTGGAGTTTTTCTTAATTGCTCAAGCTAAGGGATCAAATATATCCATGGATCAAACATCAAGTGAGAAATGGAGAAAAATATTGGTTCTAGTTTGATAATTAGAATGATTACCTCAGTCTAATAAATATAAGTGAATTAGCCCATCTCACCTCCGGAATCTCCTTAAATGCTAAAGTTAGCATAGTCATACAGGATGGTGCTTACAGGTGTAATTTCAAGGGCTCCAACTTCCTAGGGAGCATTTTACCTAGCTTAAGCTATCAATCAGTGAGGATAAAGTTGACTAGTTAGCTAAAAACTCTGGCGTATGTGCAAATTCCTCATGCTATAGACTATTCAGACCTTGCTTAAAGGAAATATCATAGTATGATCTAATTTAGAATAAAACAATCATTCCAAAAGCTTTGATGATTAGTTATTGATAAAAAATAAAATGAGAACAAAAGATAGGTGGTTTGGGAGCTATGATCATATATGTCATCTTTGTAATGAGGGGACAGAGAACAGAAGCCATCTCTTCTTCCAATGTAGCTGCTTGAGGACCATTTAAAACAATTTGCAGCATATTATTTAGGTGTATTATCCCACTAATACATGGTCATGTATCCTAACATAGGTCGTCAATACAACTAAATCCCTTAAGCAAGATGGGATTGAACTTTCATTTCTTCAATCTACTCAATATGGAGAGAAAAAAAATAGTAAATTATACAAAGGTCTAGTTGTTGAGAAGTAGATTCTAACTAATTAGACAATAAATTGGAGCAGGGAAATTTTGATTGCTAAAGACATTCACCCCAAGATTAGTAAAGGAATGAGGAACAAACGGAACCTTTAAGACATAGCTAATATGGTCCAATTGATACTTGATCTCGGATTATGTATTGCTCTCGGTCATTGTAATGTTGTTTGTGCTTAGATTGTGTTAATAAAATTCTTTATTTACTTAAAAAATATTTTTTAATTAACAAATTTGACCTAATATTAACTCAAAATTCTCTGGTAAATTTGGTACACTAATTTTAAGTAATAAAAATAATTTTATATTATTTTTTGACCATGACAGTATAGTATAATACTTGACGAAATATTCTTCATGCATCAATTAACTTCCTCATGTCCCTTACAACTCAAAATTTCAATGAAAATGGTTATTAATTGTGGCTTTAAATGTGAATATCTCGTGGCTTCTAGTTTATGAAATAGCCAAGCCTTAAGAGGCTTGGAGAAAAACTATTATCTTCTCTGAGGTGGTAGCGCCTCCTTCCAGATGGTTTTAGAAAGATGTCAGTCCCTAAAAATATAAAGGTTTAGAATATGCCTGCCACACAAATCTTAAGATGCATATTTGCTAGCCACATGTTATATCTAAATTGGTTGATATAATTATACTATTTGTTTACTTCCATAATGGCTTAACATATGGAGATGACCTCCTAGACGGTAGCAATCAGATTAATTAAGGAGGAGAAGGTTGTGGATATAGTTGATAATCTTCATTACAGTGGATCTTGAAATAATTAAAATAAGTTGCTTAATAGATGATGAACTATAACAAAATAGGCATGAGACAGACAACATAAACAAATTTAGGATCTAATGTTTTCTAACACACTCACTCAAATTTCTGGAATTTGTTGGAGAAGTCATATGGGAGTATTCGAATAAGGACAAGGTGAATGGAAAAAGAAATACCTCACGAAAGATCAATCATCTTATTAATAGGATTATTTATATAATAAATAAAATGTTTAATTATTATTCAAATTCATTAATATATTTTTAATTATTGATAAATGTATAAATTTAATATTATGTATTTTTGTTTCATATAAATATGATAAATAATGATATATAAATATGATAAATAATTCAAGTCTATTATTAATTATTTAGAAAATAATGGATAAGAAATAATTATTTTATTTATTATTATAATATAAATGAGAATTTGATTTACTATCATGTTAAGAGTGTCTCCCTTCCTTCTTTAAGGCCTTTGCTTAGTACTTAAAGCCCCTCAAAACTCACAAGGAAATAAAGCCCATCAAGTGATTGTTGATGAATGGCTAGCCAAAAATTCTCAGTCGTTAAAACAAAGTAAACAAACTTTATTCTTGCAACAAAAATCGAAAGCCCAAACATTATTGGCCACAGCAAAAATAGAAGACGAATGCACTTTAGGAATCTCCCAAATATCTATAGGTTTTTCAAAGTTTTCTACTATTACCTCACTGTTGTTCACGATCCTATCATTGGTACTAGAGGTCAAATACACTAGAGATAGAACATCAACCTGCCCGAGGAATGGATACTAGGGGTGTAATGGATCCAAGTCCACAAGTGCCTTTGAGTCTAAACACCAAGTCAGAGTAGTAAAACAATATCTAAACAGCAAGGTAAAACTATCTTTTTCTAGAAAGTCTGTGAGCCAAAGATTCAGTGACAATGTTTTAACGTTAACCATTGACCTAAGAAGAGTCTCTAGGATTCCATCTGTGATCAATATCCCTAAGAGACTTGCCTAGGCATTTAACATCCCACATTCCCTCTTCAAGCCTCTAAGGAGTATATTACAACAAAAGCACTCCATAACATATTTTCAAAACTAGTGAGCCACATTCTCTCCCAACATCTCCATCATTCTCTTCAATAACTAAAAATGTGAACGATGAACTATATGCCCTAGAAAACTATTTTGAGGTGAACAACAAATTTACATGATAATTTTCACTCTTTAGAAAACAAAGAAAAATTATTATAGTTTTTTAACAATTTCCTAGAAAAACAAAAACAGATTCGAGAAAAATATTATGAGTTTGTCAACAACCATAAAGTGCATATTCTATTCTTTGATTGGTTTGAAATGTACGCCCATTCGTTGCCAAAGTTGTTCCAAGATCTTGGATCGAATCGATATTGATATATCGATTCGATCCGAGATCTCTTATTGAATATCCATTTGTTAGTAGAGCTATTTATTCCTTTACTTATGTATCAATTGTATCAATTTTTATTTTCTTATATCAGAAAATTTTCGATTCAAATTCAAATCCAAGAATCCTTCATGAATTCATAGTCAATAGTTAATGTTTCCAATTTGCCCTAGGATTTTTGCTTTTGTCACTAAAAATTCATATTTGCGTTTTCATTTCAATAGAAAAAATAAAAAGTTAGTATAAATATAAAATATCATTTTATAACCATTAAAAACAATACCAAAACAAAGGTGTGGGAAACTACAATAGGAGAGAAACTACAGTAAGAAAACCCTCCTTTCTATGAACTTAGGATTCCTTACAAACAAAACACAGTGAAAGCATACCCCTTGAAAATAAAAAATGAAAATGAAAATGTGAATCCTAAAGATGTCAAAAACATTATGTTCTAGAACGATTACACCAATACCTATTTTAATTCTCTAAAAGGACAATTGTCTAGAATAGAGAAAAGTTTAGAAAATCCCATAGTAATCAACAAAACAGAATCTATCAAGGCACCAATCTTTAAGCCTTACGAAGTGACCAGTAACAATATGAGCCAATTTAGGAAAAAGAACAATTAAAAGTTCCTAAACTCCATCCAAAACTAATTGAATAGGATTAACAAGAACATAGTCTATAATTCTTTGAAGTCATCAACATCTCAAACTTTAAACACCATTTATACTAGGAGTCAAACTAGGGTCAAAGCTAATAGCTTCCAAAAAGTGAACACAATTGAGCAAGAAAGCAACAGTGAAACTGAAAGCCTCTAACCTCCTTCTCCAATCCTAAACAAACTTCGTTGGCAACAAAAAACCTATTGGACAAAACACATTGCCCCTAATATATACATAGATCAAAAGCCCAATGTCATACAACAGACTAAGTATAATGCATCTTTTGTCTATGGATGTAATATTGATGGAATGTCCAAATACAACATTTTAAATGTGCTCTAACAAATGATAATGGAATTCAATGCTTATAGAACCTAATTAGGAACCTATGAACATGCAATCGCTAAGCTTTTAATAGACAAATTTTTCAAACAATTGAAATGTTAGTGGGATTACCACCTAACTAAATCTCAAAGACTAGAAATCCTTAAAGCTGTTAAGATGAATAAAGAACGTAAGACCATTTTAGATGAATATAGGAGCCCATTCAAGATACAGTCCTAACCTTAATTTTAGCAATCTCTCTATATTTTAGAGGAGACCCTTCACATTTGAATGATAAAAATTCTGAATTACTATCAAACCTTAAGTGAAACAAAAAACTCTAAGGTTTGAAGTGATATAAAGATACATTCTTTACTAGAATAATGCTTAGAGAAGATTCAAATAAGCTCTTTTGGAAGGAAAATTCTTAGCAAAATTTATTCCATTATTAGGTGAAAAAGTGAGAAACAAAATTAGAGAAACCCATAATGATCAAATCCTATACAATTGATTAACCTACAGTGAGCTCACTAGTTATGCCCAACATAAATGTCTAAAACTTTCCCAAGGTATGAAACTTTAAAAATAATTGAAATATAAATTATTGAAAACTAAAAAGGAATTAGGATCTTTATGCCAACAATTTGATATTTCCCAAAATAGTATCAAAAACCTTGTATAGACTCTAGTAATGCCCAACATAGAAAAACCCAAAATAAATGCCATAAAAATATAGAAAAATCTTTAAAAAAGCCCAATCCCAATTGGAAGTATATGAACAAGACTCCAAACTTTCCTTTCACATCAAAATTTAAAAATATTACATGCTTTAGGTGCAAAAAAAAGGGCACATAACTAGATACTGTAAAATCAATAGGAAAATCCAAAACTTAGATTTAGATCAAGAAACATTACACAAAATCTAAGCCTTAATAATTTCTAATAGTGAGCCTTTTGAACAATATTTTAATGAAGATCTTGAAAACAAAGCCTTAAGATTAGAAACCAATAGTTCAACAAGTAGTGATGAAATGATAGAACGATCAAATTTAGAAGAACAATCAAATTTAGAAAAACAAGTTAATATACTAACGAAAGACCAAAAATTCCTTTTAGAAGTTATAAACCACACTCATAAGCCCCAATTACAAAAAGAATATTTGAAAAAACTCCAACAATCCTTTAAAATCCTTTGTCAAAGCCTATCTTCAACATCTTCCAATACCTACAATTTGACCAACATCCTATATAAAGCAAATAAAAACAAAAACTCAAAACCTACACCTTTTAGCCTTTATTAAGAAATCATAGTGATAAAATAAGCGTTGAAAATACTCAATCAAAAACAAATGGAAGACAATGAACTACTAGGAATTTGCTTCAACAAATTAAGAGAAAAGAATGTGAGCTAGATGAAGAAATCAATGAAAACTTTGAACTTAATAATACCAAAAAATTACCTGAAGATTTTCTTTTCATTCTTAACTAAATTACTTTAAATATATGTTTGATTAGAATAACCCTTAAGGTGAGCAAAGACTTTAGTATAGACATTATAGCATTATTTAACATAGGAGCCGATTTGAACTTCTTTAAGCAAGGAATAATCCCCACAAAACTATTGCCAAATAACCCAAAAAAGACTTTAAAATGCTAACAACTCAAAGTTTAGGATAAAAAATTGATACCTAAATTTGTCAAGGTGAATTTTCTATGAAAACTTCCCTCATAATCGTAGCAGATATTCATCACATGGTTATCTTAGGAAACAAAATTAAAAATGTGCAAAAGATCATCGAAAGTGAAATCTATTCTGATTTGCCAAAAACCTTTTTGGAATAGAAAGCAACACATCATGGATTTGCCTTATGAAAAGGATTTTGATGAAAAACAAATTCTGACAAAAGCTAGGCCTATCCAGATGAACAAAGAGTTAGAATATTTCTATAAAAAAGAGATCAATGACTTGTCCGGAAAAATTTTCATCTCTGCATCTAGATCTCTACGACGTTGTGCAACCGTCAATGTGAACAACAATTCCAAGAAAGAGAGGGGAGTACCCAACTTAGTAATTGACTACAATCCTCTTAATAAAGCCCTAAAATGGATTAGGTATCCTATTCCAAACAAAAAAGATTTGCTTCAGAGATTATACAATACACAAATCTTTTCAAAATTGAACATGAAATTTAGATTTTGGCAAGTCTTAATAGATCCTAAAGATAGGTACAAAATTGCTTTTATAGTCCTATTCAGTTAGTATGGGTAGAGCATAGTGCCTTTTTGGATCAAAAAATGTACCTTCTGAATTCTAGAGAATTATGAATGAAATATTTGCCCCTTATTTTGAATTCTCCATTATTTACATTGACGATGTCTTGATCTTTTCCTTATATTTAGAACAACACTTCAAATACATCAAGACATTCATTCACATCATTAGGAAAAATGGATTAGTATTGTCAAAAATCAAACTTAGCCTTTTCAAAACCAAGGTTAGGTTTCTAGGACATTATCATTACATCCATTGAGAGAAATTTAGAATTCAGTAACAAGTTCCTAAATGAAATCACTGATAAAAAAACAGCTGCAAAGGTTTTTAGGGAGTCTGAATTATCTTATGGATTTTATCTGAACCTAAATAGGCTCTATAAACCTCTTCATGATAGGTTGAGGAAAAAACCAAAGTCTTGGTCAACAAACACACGAGC
This sequence comes from Erythroxylum platyclados, assembly GCA_027563515.1. NCBI lineage: Eukaryota > Viridiplantae > Streptophyta > Magnoliopsida > Malpighiales > Erythroxylaceae > Erythroxylum > Erythroxylum platyclados. The sequence goes on from JAOQMM010000006.1 coordinate 8,621,748, forward strand.
TTAGTGAACCAAATCAAACAAATGGTCAAATAAATTACCATTTTGCATTTAGCTAACTTAAAAGCCTTTAAAATTGTTAAAACAAATACTTTGATCAATCTAGGATATAGAGGTATCTTAAAGCAAAAAGTGAATGGTAGGGGACAAATAGTCTAATACACATTGAGACATTAAAACCCTACTCAAAGCAATTGTTTAACAATCAAAAGGGAAATTTTGTCCATTGTTTTGTACATTTCAAAGTTTCAAGGTGACTTATTAAATCAAAACTTGCTACTTCAAATTGATTTCCAATCTATAAAATAATTTTGTTAAAAGATGTTCAAAATATTTCTTCAAAACAAATCTTTGCCATATGACAAGCAATTTTAAGTATCATTGATTTTGATATTGAATTTATTAAATGTGATTTCAATCCAAATGATAAGCAATTTTGAGTATCATTGATTTCAATCCATCCCTAATTTTCAACCTAAAAATTTTTGCAATCTAGATCATGATCCTAAGAGCAAAAAACCCTTCTAAGGCCTCTGCTAAAAGCCCAAAAAGTTAAGTGAGCCCATCTCTTACTCAAGTGAGCCCATCTCTTACCCATGTGAGCTTATCTACTTCAAAGACTACCCCTTCAAAGTCTGTAACTAGGCAATCGGTAAAAACTTGGAAAAAGATACTCGAAGAAGAAAAACAGTAACTTTTCTACCAAAAAAGCAAGGTGAGACTTCATCTAACATGTTTGATATTTTTGAGTGTTTAAAGCATCTTTCAACAACTCTGGAGTTGACTATAGTTCTGAGAGACTCGCTTGACTAATTCCCCCAAAAACAAATACATTAAAAAATGGTTGCTAAAAATGCAACCAGAAAAATTGTTTTATATGAGCCAAAATCAAAGAAAATTTCGTCGACAAATTTTTCAAAAGATTTACAAATTTCAAAACAAAAACCTTTTTAAGGCAAATATTTTGAAAAAGGAACACTTTCGAAATATTTTGACAATTGAAAATGGTTTTTATGACCCAAACCCTTTTTAAGTGATCAATAATGTTTTTCGAAAAGGTTAGCATAATAAACCTTAGGATTTGTCTAAAACCCAAGATTACTATATGCATATCCTTGAAGAAACTGAGCGTGTAAAAATCAAGCACCATTATGTAAATATCTATAGTATGGGAACATCCTATAGATATTTCCGTCAAAAGTATATGACAGATATTGTACTTTCAAATCAAAATACCAAAAGAAAGTTTGTGAAGACATTTTCTCTCTAAACCTCTTGTCTTTGTCAAAATTCTTCATCTCATAGGTTTTAGTATGGAAGTATGACTACAAACAAGACCTATAACTGGATATTCTAGTAGTGGTAAGAAAATTTAAGGTGAAATGGTGGGAAAAATTTTCACAAGAAAATAAAGCCCATCATGTGGCTGAAAAAGAATGGCTAACCCAAAATTGTCAGTTATTAAAACAAATTGAACTAACTTTATTCTTGCAAAAAAATAAAAAACCCAAACATTATTGGCAGTAGTAAAAATAGAAGACGAATATTTTGAGATCATAAACTAACTCCTGAAATCAAAATTGTCCACAACAATCTCAGAAAACAATGAAGACTAAGAACTTGAGCCAGAAGACCAATAGAATAATTTAATCAATTTGTAAAAATGTGAGCCCAAATACTCTGTAAAATATGAGCACAGCTATTGTACTTTTGTATCAAGCCCAACATTAAGGCTAAAAAATCATCTAAATTATTTGGAATGACATAAAGTCTGCACCAAAGATAACCACAAGTGACTTCTATAAAGGAGACTAATTTGAAGATGTGAAATGATAAGAAAGGACACCAAAGAGCCTATATGAGGAGGAAGTTCAAAACAAGGAATGGGAGCTTCTTTAGAGCTTCTTCTTCCTCTGTTTCTTCTCCAAGTTATCCTTAATTCTTGCTCTTCCAGGAGCTTGGACATCTCCCCTCCTTCTCTAATGCCTTAGCCTAGTGCCTAAAGCCCCCAAGGCCTTCTCATTGCCCCTCGAAACCAAAACTTCCTATGAAGCTTTGTCATTTGTAAAAAAACCACTTTATTTAAGCAAACCCTCTGTATTTGAGCTCCCTTTCCTTTTCTTTTTTTCTTTAAAACCCTTAAAGCTTATGTAATGCTTCACATGTACCGAAAAATATTTGTTTGAAATTTTAACGTGAGCCTTAACATGAGTTTATTTGCACTTGTTTACTTTTGAGCATAGCTTGTAGTGGACTAGCTATGTCACTTATCAACTTTTATATTTGCCTTAATATTTAGTATTTGTTCTTTCTATTTGCCTATTGCATCTTATAGAGGTCGACTCTACCGCCCATCAAAGTCTAATATTATTTATTTGCTTTAATATTTGAGTTATTATTTGTGATGAGTATTGTAACCTGTAGTGGTCGACACTCCCACCCATCATGTTATGATATTCAATGCTTATTCTCATTTACTCTTATTTGCTTTAGTTTGTGTAATATTTGCTTACAGTTTCTTTATTTGATATATGCTTTTAATACTTTATTCATGTTAACTCAATGTTTGATAAAGCAACACATAAAAATATTAAGTAGACCTTTCTAGGTTAGAAAAGCAACATACAGAACTCCTAAAATAGGTCTATAATAATAACAACTTTTTATTTGCAAACCAAATTAGGAACACAATTAGAACTAATAAGAGTCCTTAAAAAAGGTTCTAAAAAATCCAAATTAGAGATCCTAAGTAGACCTTAAATATTTACTTATAGCTTACACATTTTTAACCTTGAAATCTCTTTGAAAAAGTGAGGTTTTCCTTTTCTTTAAAGTGAGCCTTTAACTGTGATTATAGTGAGATCATTTGAAAACTTAAGGTTTTATCCTTAGAGCCCTTAAGATCTACTTAGGATCTCTAAATTGGCTTTTTGTCTTTTTAGAACCTTTTTAAGGACTCTTTTCAAGATCTTATTGGTTTTAATCTCATTCCTAAGTTGGTTTGCAAATAAAAAATTTGTAACTATTATGGACATGTTATAGGAGTTCTAAATGTTGTTTTTCTAACCTAAAATGGTCTCCACTTAATCTTTTTACGAGTTAGCTTTGTCAAATATTGAGTTAACATGAATAAAACATTAAGAAAATATTAAATAAAGCAAATGAAGACAAATTAATGCAAAATTAAAGCAAATAAGAGTAAATAAGAACAAGTATTGAATATCATAATATGATGATCGGTAATGCTCACTGCTACAAGTTATAATACTCAACATGAATAACAACTCAAATATTAATATAACTAAACAATATTACACCTTGATAGGCATAAGAGTTGACCACTACAAGATGCAATTTTGAGGGGCTTTGAGAGGAGCTTTAGGCACTAAATCAAGGTTTTAGGCCCTGTTTGGTTGGACGTTAATTAATGTAACGGAACGGAATGGAACGGAATGATTTATAATGGAATAGAACGTGATATAATGAAACGTTGTTTGGAAAGGATGGAAGCATTCATGATGTAATGTAGAAAAACGTTGATTGGAAAATGGATAGAATAGAATGTAACGTATAATAAATGACTATTATACCCTTACATAACACAACATATTAAAAAACTATGATTGAATTAAAAAACCTCCGAAGCTTTGCAAGTCACTGACTTGCTTCATACAAGTCATGAATCTTATCGGAAATAATAATAATAATAATAATAAACAATAAAACAAGTTAAAAAGTAGTTAATATTCATGAAGATTTTCTTCATTGTCTTGCCCTTTATTCATCAAATGATCCCACCTCCATCTCTAAGGTTATCTAC
>JAOQMM010000006.1:8678194-8711010 GCA_027563515.1 Erythroxylum platyclados
AAGATACAAAATCCCTTAAAACCTTGATCTACCCTAAATTGATATTTTTCCCAATTAAGTACAAGGTTAATTTCAATACATCTTTCCAAAATAAGTGTAAAATTCTCTAAGAAATCATCAAAAAAAGAACCATAGACACTAAAATTGTCCATAAATATGTCTATGATCTTCCCAACATACTTAGAGAAAATGCTCACGATGCATCTTTGGAAAGTGGCGGGTGCACTGCACAAATCGAATAACATCCTTTAGTAAGCAAATGTACCAAATAAGCATGTGAAGGTTGTCTTTTCTTGGTCTTTTGCTGTAGTAGGGTTCTGAAGATAATCTGAGAATCCATTTAGAAAATAGTAATAGTCATATCCAGCCAGTCTTTTAAGCATTTGATCAATAATGGAAGGGGAAAATAGTCTTTACGATTTGCAACATTCAACTTTCTATAATCAGACATACTTGCTACCTAGTTGCAAGTAGGTCGGAACTAACTTACTATCTTAATTATTCCATAAAGGAAGATAAGACTGAACATCAATAGGACGACTCCAAGGATATTTTTTTAGCTTATTTTGGTTTTTGTTCCTCTAAGTACCTGAAACAAAATATAAACCAAAATAAATATCTTAAGCCCAACATAACATTAATCGCTAAGAATTATGGAGTAAATATATAATCAATCAAGCTTTTATTAAGACATTAGAGGTTAATTTAAGTTTGAAAACATTAAGAGGTGGAGAAGCTGGTGAAAAAGGAAATAACTTACAATTTACTTTCTAAAGCTCCTATCTTTCATGAAGTTCAAAAAATTTAAGAAGTAGTTAAAGACTAGCACCAATTAGGGTGTATGAAATATATACTGGACTTATTATGATTTTAAATAAAAATTTTTACAAAACAAAACTAACACTGGTTACAACTAGGTGTCAGGCACCGATTTTACACTACTTTGCAATGCATTAAAGTTCTGGAGCAAAGCTAACATTAGTGAGGATGATTTGATTCTTGTGCATAATTTATAAGGATATATTACTTCTTAATTTTAAGCATTATAAGACTCTGTTTTTATAACTCTAATTATAAATACTTTTAATTTAGGTTTAACCTAGGGGATTTTTAAAAGGTGTTTGGCAAACACCTTGCTTTTGTTTTCATAGTTTTATTTTTTGTTATAATCAAAGGAGGACTTGAAGCAAGATTTGAGGAGCCCATGACAACTTCTATAATTCTCTATTCTTTCCCTTATAATAAGAATAATTTGTTCGTCTTTTGTTTTTATAATTTTTAGTGGCTAGAAAATCTAGTTAGGTTTAAGAATGTATCTTATAATGGATATTTTAATTATTGATACATGATTTGATTATTTATTGGTTTAATTTATTATCTTTATTCTTAATTGTTGAGTTTGTGGTTAACCATCATAGATTCAATCTTATGAATTGTATGAAGGACTGAGAGGTGAAGTAAAAACTATCACTATAAAAATAAATACCTTAAGGCTAGTGACCGTTATTTGCTAGACTATTATGATAATCAAATAGATTAACTATGCTTAATAAGTTTTATTTGGTCAAATTACACATCAAGAGGTGGTAATTGTCTAATTGGATATACTTGTGTCACTTGAGAGAGGGTATAGATACTTTAGGTTATTTGTTATTTAAAACTAGATAATCAACCAAGTAGATAATTAGAATTCTATCTAAGTGAACCCTAAAGCCCTAACATTAGTTTTATTAATTTCTCTTTAATAGTTTATTGACATTTTTTGTTTGTTTATTCATTAAATTATTTTGCATAATCTTTTACTTTATTTATCACATTTAGTGATCTAATTCTTATGGGATTGGTACTCTAGATTTACTATAGTTTTGATTACTTGCTATAATTGACTAGGTATGCCTACAATTAGATTTAGTAGATCAAGTTCTTATCATCATTCCAAGGGAACTATTTCATTAATTTTTTTATTAATCTTAATCTGGCTATATTTTTATTTTATTTTCTTTTACTTTTGATTTCTTTCATTTTTTAAGTAGTTGATGTGAGATAGGAGATTTAGAAGGGACAATTTAGACATTGTACTTCAATTTGATTATGAAATGGCAATTAGAAAAGAGCTAGAAGGAGAGAAGAGATGACTAGAAATCAAGATAATATTTTTGTTTATATTGAGCAATAGTAGCCACAAAGGATGCATATGGGCAACATCCAATTTCTTATAATTAGTATAAGTCCCTTATGCATTAAAATGAGCAAAAAAAGCAAGGAATTATGAACTAAAGCAAGTACATCTCAACTTGCTTCTGACTATTAGTGGATCACCTGATGGATACACAATTACATTTATAAAGAAGTTCTATTTGTATTTGGTGATCCATACTCTTCCATTAAATGGCTTTATAAATGATGTGCTTTAGATGAGATGGTTCCTTTACTTAATGAGAAAATAAGCAAAGAAATATTTAATCTCGATCAAGGTGGACTCTTTTAAAGAGTATAACCAGTTTTAAGATGCCTTTATATTGAGATTATTCCCTCTACAAAAGACCATTGAGTTGATGATGCAGATTCAAATTTTTGTAAAGAAATAATGGGAAATGCTCTGTAAAGCTTCAAAAAGATAAAAAGCTCCACTTGTAGTTAGTGGTGAAGTTCTTCCTTAAGGGCCTCACACTTACATTTCAAACTTTGGTTAACATTACATCTTAAGTACTATTTATACAAAAAATGTTGAGGAGGTCCAGACCTTGGCAAGGAATTCGTTAATAAAGTGGTAAGGGGAAAGTAAACAACTTCCTTTTATAAGGTACAACATCTTCAAATTTTTCAAAACAATTAGCTTACCTTTCAAACCAGATGAAGATGTTTATGAATTGAGACAATAGCAATAGGGAGGTGAGCTACTATTGTGGCTTTTATGGACATCTTTCTCATTCATGCATGAATTTGTAGCCAACCTCAAATTAGAGTGGGTAAGCAAACTATATGGCTACTTATGTATGAAGGCAAGCTTTAAGGAATGTCGATTCTTTGAAACTTGTAGTTTGAGGTTAAGGAATCACCCCAAATTTTCATAGAAGGAGTAAGAAACTAGAGCAGGAAAACATATAGGACCACCAAGGTGCCAACAAAGACCTCAATTTCAGCATCCACCATTATAGAGCACTGTTGTAAAAGAGATGCTAAAACAATTTCTATCTTCCATTGATTCAAATCTGGGGAAATTGGAGTCACAAAAAAAAAAGAATCTTAAGTGAGAAGAATTGAAAAGATGGTGCAGTCTAATTATGCTTCAATTTACAACATAAAGGTACAAGTGACCTAACTAGTTAAAATGATGAGTGAAAGAGATTGAGAAAGCTTCCAAGTAACACCAAAGTGAACCTTAGAGATTAAGTGTTAGTCATTATAGTTAAGAGTGGTGTAATAATTGATTATGATGTTTCTATAGAAAAAGGAGTGAAAATGTAGGAAAAATTAAAATGGAGAACAAGGAAGATGTGCATATAAGGGAATTACTATAGTTTTCATCTTTAACTGGTGTCAATCAAGAGTAGAAACCCAAACTTATTATGAAACACTATATACTATGATTATATTTCCCTAGAGTCTTAAGCAGAAGATAATTTCATGAAATTTTAGATGTATTCAAGAAATTGCATATTAATATTCCCTTCTCTGTATGTGAAGTTTTTTTTAACGATATTATCTCCAAGGAGAAAAGATTACATGAGCAATCTATAGTGCCTTAGACATAAGAGTGCGAAGCAATGGTACAAAACAAATTACCTCTAAAGTTGAAGGATGGATGGTGTTTCACTATTTATTGTCAATTTGGTGTTTCTAATATTATTAAGTTTTTATATTAGTTAGGTGAAAGTATTAATTTTACACATTTACCGTGCATCACCAAAATAATGCATCTTTCGAAATTGTGCACGACCGTGCAGCTTGCATTGCAAGGTGAATTATTCATTTTCTTGTCCCATCTTCACCATAATCCATCTCCTTCTTGTTACACAAAGACAAATGATTTTGAGCATCAAGATGATGGCTTAAGGAATCTGCTTTTAACTCATTTTAGCTCTTGAACTTTCAAATTGTACCTAATACTAAATATGAACTAAAATAAGTATCTTAAGCATTTCATAACAATAATCATTAAGTGTTAAGGAGTGAATGTATAAACAATTAAGCACACATCAAATTCCCCCACACTTAGCTTTTGGTCATCTTCGGCAAAACAACAAAATCAAAGTCACAAACCAAAACATTTCCACATTTTTCATATTTTCCAAGAATAGATAGTCATAAGAAAAGAGGAATAACTTTCAAAACCATAGCAAGAACTCAACATTCAATGCCTCTACTTATGACCAATCAACAATCATTCCTTTCAAAAATTGAGAAATCTAATGGTAGACTTTGACAAAATGTATTTAATAATAAGATAGATCTATAGGTATACTCAAACACCATTTATTATCGTGACATTTTATGACTTTACATATCATTTCATTTCTCCACCATTAGGATTCACATGCATAATCATAAATCAAAGGACTTTTCTAAGGTTGTAATATGACAAGGGTTAAGGTGAGATGTACTTGGGCAATGTACCACAAAAGTCATCAAAGCTAGTAAAGCAAGAAAAATACCCAATGTAATATCAAGTGAAAAAACTATCATTCGCTTAAAACTGGGTACCATCAGTTATGATGAATTTAAAAACTATGTTTCACAGCTTAAATTCAAACTCTCACACCACAACCCTCATGAAGTATACGGAATTAAAAGGAATCACTCATACAATTGATGACAAACAATACATTATAACTATAAGTGGTGATCCTTTAAAACAACGTCTGCCTCATATACATCATACTTAAATAACCCATTCCATATAACTTTAGGAGGAAAAACTAATCATGAATAACTGTCCAAAACAAATGCATTTCCTCCTTGATACTTTTATTTAAACATATTTTTCTTTCCTTTCTTTTCTTTTTCTCTTTCTTTTTTTTCATACGAATGAAAGAAGCTACATTATCATTTGGAATTCATTGATAAGAGATAAAATGACGTTCCAACAATTATAACCAACCCACATATATGCACACCTTCACAGTTATACTATCCACAATCATCAATAATCAACAAATGCTCCACTAGCTTTAAGGCTTGAGTAGGAAATTTGGTTAGGTTTAAGGCAAGTAATGTGGTTAACACAAAAAGAAAAGGCAAATAAAGGTTAAGGGGACTTAACAAAGAAAAAATTTATATCAACAAGTAGGTTATTTGGCTAATGTAACATGTGAAACAAAGAATCCCTATCTCATTTTCATCTTAACATATGTGATAAAAAAAATGGTATTGAATAGAAAATCAAAGCAAAGTTAAGATGTACATGTCATAAAGGTTACACATAAATAAAAGACAATGAGATTGATATGGATGTATCAGTCTATAAAGACTTAAAATCTCACTGGCTTGTGTTTACCACTAGTTACTAATCTTCTAAAGATAATGTATATTGACTAATCGAAAGATTAAAAGTACATGCTTAAGTTTCCATAAATTTCTCTAGTCAATTCAGTCTCTAATTATGGCTATATAGTCTTAAAAACAATAGAAAAGGAGAAAATGTTTGTTTGTTTGATTGATTTTTAACCTAAGAAAAACACATGAGCACCACACAAACTTAAAAAATGCATAAAAACTAAAATCCCCACCCCACAATTAAAACTTACATTGTCCCCAATGTAACATCAAATATAAGAAATGGATCATTTAACAGAAACGACAAATGCGAGAATATGCATGAAAAAAACAAACTTCCCTTGGTTACTTCCTAAGCAGTACCTTTCTTTATTATTGCTGGCTCGACTCTATACTTTCCTCCTCACGTGACAAAATTATGATTTTTAGGTGTTGCAACTTTTAACTTTTCCATTTGAGGTTCTTTAGGATAGGGCTTGAGTTGATGACTACTCACATTCAGTGTCTTCTCTTTCTTCAAACTCTTAATCTCTATTGAGCCCCTGCACTTTTGAAATATGTCAAACATCTCTTCACTCTTTTCTTATTCAATTTCTCTAACCTGCTAGGTAAAGGTGAAGTATTAGTCTCAACAATAATTAGGGATTCAGTACTCACCTTCGAGCTAAATGATATATCATTTTCTCCTTTAATCTCCTTCTTAACTTCTTCTTCACAAGCAATCCCTTAAGTAGTCCTCTCAGGATTCTCAAACTCCTTTCCACTTTGTAAGGTTTTCACACTAACGTACTTTGGATTCACCTCGGATTGAGATGGTTGTGTCTCTCCGCTTTGTGATTTTAGGTGGTTGATAGCTTCTGTCATTTGACCACCTTGCTTACCAAGTTCTGGATTCTAGACCTTGTATCTTGCTGGAATTGTATCACATCCTGCTGAAATTGTAGAGTATTAGTAGTAACAATCTTAACTAGGTCTTCTGGAGATACACTTAAGTTAGAATAAGAGGCTTTTGGTCTATGTCGAAATTGTTGTGCATCCTGCAGCTCATCTAGGAAATAGTTTTGTTGGCTATTCCCTCTATAACTAAAGTTCGTATCATCACTCTAGACTTGGTTATAGGATTGGGAATATGAGTTATAGGAAAAATTTTCACTAATAGCACTGACAATATCCAGTAGTGACATACTCCCTTCACTGTATGCTTTTTATACACAAACACAAAAGAAATGTGAAAAGATCAAGAAATAAATGTAAAAAATAATTATGAAAAAATATATACAAAGCACCAACTAAAATCAAGAACAAAATATAAAGCACCATATTCTTTAGTAACGACGCTAAAATTCTTAATGCGTGTCGAATGCACCAGAAAATAAAACCAACTCTACACACTAAGATTTATAGCAGCGGTGAGTAAGGATCATATCCACAAGGAGTGTTCGTGTAGCTTTTGCAATGAAAGAAATTAGTGTTTAGGTTATGGGGGGGGGTTTGGTTTGGCTTCGAATAAGAAAATAAAGTGAAATTAAATGGGCGAAAGCAAATTAAAGCAAACAATCAAAAAGTGATAAAAGTGATTAATGGATTTGGGAATCCGGTTTCGGTTCAATCGCGGCCTACACACAAATAAGCATACTTCATTGTCTTATTATTCTCATACCTCTCTTAGAAACTATTAATCGTAGATTAACAATAAGCTCTGTTAACCACGATTTTTCTTTAGATCATGTTTAGTTAAAACAAGCTCTTTAACTAAACTTAGTGATTGAACAAGCTACAACAAGCTCTCTAGATTTAATAGGACAACCGCATTACGGGTTAGGAAAATAAATTAATCAAGGCAACAACCACATAAACTCAGGTTATTTAACCAAGGTTAGGTTATCCCTAATGATTCAATATCATTAGTTGCCACAAATGAACCCAAAACACAACTATTATGTATTGTATTCAAGATTCTAGCAATGGGTTTTCATAAAACAATCTAATGAACACGTTCAAATCATCCTTATACAAATACCAAAATCAATAGACATAGGATAACATAAACAATCCCTATGCATTATTGTCACCACTGGACATTTTAACACAACCTATTTATGACATCATAACATGACCTATACATGACATTATAATATTACCTATGCATGAGTTCCTACCAAAATTTAAACTAGAATATGATTGACCACACATTTATGTAGCTAATCATGCTGAAAAAAACCTTTAAAAACTTAGGTCATCAAAAAAATTTCTTTACAAAAGAATAATAAACAAACATTCATAATAAAAAATAAATCTAATTCTATTATTTAGATTTAAAGACTATAGACACATTTTCGTGCATAGTCGTGCCCTAATTCGTGTACTAAACATTTCTATTTCAAGTTTTTAAACAATAATATGATTGACCACATAGTTGTATGCTAAATCATGTTAGAAAAAAACTTTAATGAACAAAGTTTTAATAATGGTTATATACAAAATCATATACTTCACAATTTTTCATCAAATTTTCCATTAAGAACACATTTTGATCATATGGTTGTCTATTTACCGATGTTCACTAAAAAATTTAATAGACACAGTTTATTGCAATGTTGACCATGTGACAATATATTCAATTTTGTTAGATAAAATCGTTATACGACTCATTTTATTGCATAGGCTTGTATTAATCCTTATCCATCAAATTGATGCTTAGTATTATTATGACTTAGTTATGGTATTCCTATTTTACACTCAATCACTATAGTCTCATTTAAAAGTGTAGGTGTACTTATTTGCAATCAATGATGGTATTTTTGTACCTATACTTAGTACTGATTAAATAGAGTACTAGGATACTTTGTGTTAAGGCAAGGTATAGTTTACACTCAAAGATGGTATTTCCACTTTTCATTCAAGCTGTAACTTATTTTAAATGTGTCCTATAACTTTTTTTAACTGTAGATATTAAAAGTATTAAGTGCTGGTATAGTTTGTATTTAGTCATGATATTCTTTTAATTCAATCAATATTTTTTTTATTTAAAAGAGATATCTTGCTTACATATAATGAGTGATGAAACTTTTTATTCGTAAGTATGGTATTGAATAAATATATTACTAGTATAGTTTGTGCTATTACAGGGTATAGTTTGTACTCAAAGATGATATTCCCATTTTTCATTGAAACTGTTACTTTTTCATATACATCCTAGTAATTTTTGCTTATAACTATGGTATTAGATGTACTGAGTGCTAATATAATTTGTTTTGAGACATGATATTCTTTCCATTCAGTTATTATATTCTTATTTAAAAGTGTAGCTTTATTCATCTCTAATCAATGATGGTATTTTTTATACCTAGATCGGATATTGAGTAGATAAAGTATTAGTATAGTTTGTATTAAGGTGGAGTATGGTTTATAGTCAAAGATGATATTCAAATTGTAAAGTGTATGTAGTAATTTTAATGACTGATGGTCTTTTTGTACGTTAGGTTACTATTACATTTATTGTGTATACTATGATTTTTTATTAGAAATTATTTATAATTAATCATAGTATTCTCTTAAAAAAAGTGAAGTTATTGTTTGTTTCAAATGATCAATTGTACTCTCTCTACATATATATGGTTTGGAAAATAATAAAACATGGTATTGCTCGTGAAAATTTTTGGTAAATAATAAAATATAGTACACAATAAATATAAAGAAACTAAAATGATAAAGTGACAATCTTCTTCCATATTCTTCCGTTTAAACTCTTTATCACTCTCCTTATGAAAATAATAAACTCATGGCATGGGGATAGTCTTCTTTAGACAATTACATAAATGTCTTCTATGGAGATGAATGGAAGGGCAAAAAAAAAAAAAATCAAGACAAAGAAAATGGAGGAAACAACTACAAAAAACGAATAGCTCCAAATTTAATTATATAAAAAGTGGTAATTCTTAACTTCAAAATAGTTATATAAAAATTTTCTGTATCATAAAGAAAATAAAAATAAATAACTCTCTTTAATCATAATTAACATATTTATCCTTACAATTCTCAATATTTTTATCTTATTCTTATCTTAATTGACACGCTACAACTTCAAAAATTTATCAAAAAAATTTAATAGATGTTATCTTCTTATCGAACTCAGTCAGAAACAAGAGGATAGGTTTTCTATGCATAGAAGAACAGGTCCTACAAGTTTACCTTCAAATTCCCACCTATTTTTACCAAGTCATTTATATTGGAAACCAACTATGATCGAATCATGGGCGAGCGGGAAAATAAAATTTTTATGGTTTCCAATTGGATCCCAATAATTGAATAACTTGAATAATAAAACTTGAATCATAAATAAGAAATCGTACCTACTTTGATTTTCTTGCTGAAATCCTTTAAAAACTGTTCGATGTGTCAACCACGAGTTGTTCACATGTCCAACCTCTAACGGTGTCCACATAGTAGTTTCTCAACTCTTGAGAGGAATAAGCAGGAGTGCTAGCTCTATAATACTCATTTCTATTATAAAAAAAAAATGCATTAGGGTTTTTAAAATTGCTATTAAAATTAAATGCCTCAATTTATAATTAAAGTAATACTTTAATTATATTTAATTTAATTTTAATAAAATCATATATCTCATATTTGATCCCTAAAGTTTCTCAAACTTTATAATTAAGTATTTTTCCTTCACAAATTGCTTTTAATGTGTAATCCATTAGGTTCCTAATATATTGACAATAATTATAAATTATAATTATAATTATAATTCATAATTATGATAAGATAAATTAATACTCCTTTTAATTTATATTTAATTCTCCAATTAAACAATTTACCATGTTAGATCAAGATTGACGTCTAGCAACATGTCAGGATCACCCAAATAATAAGAAGGTCAAAGTGGTTTGATTTAACTTGTCTATGCATGATTATGATGTATAATTTAATTTTTTCATCATCCAATGTTCCAATTGGATAGAGTATGGATATAGTCTTTTGCATCTAATCATGTTCATTCTTGCTAATTAGTAATTGATTTATATTTGAGAACACCTTTTCAAATGTCAATTTACTCTGGCCAGAGAATTCCATAAATCACTACTAATCAAGAATAGTAGAACATGCTCTGTAATTACTTTATGGTATGTTTGGTTGAGGGGAATGGCTATTCCATTCCTCTCTTATTCCTGGTAATGACTTATCAATTTGTTTGGTTAAAAAAAGACACAGAATAGACATTCCTTAGGTTTAGATATTCCTTCAATTTGCAGAATAGCTAAAGCAGTCCCTCCCCTATCTTTATCTATTCCGAGCACGTCAGGAATAGATGTAATGACTTGAGGATAAATTTATCCTTCTATATTGTGAAAGAGGCTCGTCCATCTCCCAACCTTCAAGCGATTCTCTTCTCCAACCCAGCCTTCGATCGTCTGTCCCTCTCTTCTGGGTAAGTTAAAAATGTTCTTTCCCAACAAGTTTCGTCCCTCTCTTCAATCGTTGCCACTTCTGGTTAACTTATTTACAGTTTAAGGTCTGTTGTTTTCTTGTTTGGTGCATGAGGTAGATCGATTTTTTTAACTTCGTGGTCTCTTCTGGTTTCACCATTTTTGTACTGTTTATGTTCTTGAATCTCACTGACAGTTTAATTCTTCTTCTTCTTCTTCTCTTTTTCTGGGTTTTGCTCTTCACTTCGAACCTGAATTTTTGGGTTTAATGCTTATTCTTCTTCTTTCTTGCGGTGTTAAAATTTCTGGGTTTAATGCTTCTTCTTCTTCTTTTTTGGGTACTAAAATTTCTGGGTCTGAGTTGTATTTTGCGTAGATGGCTCTTGCGTAATTGCATTTTGAAATTACGGTACTACTTAATACTCCTTCACAGAGTGAAGTGGTTTTATTTAGATGAATTAATCGACGTCGTTTGACCACTGCTTTACTGAAGAAACTTTTGGTTTTGTTGCTTTGCTTGCCGGGTCTCTGCAGCCACAACCCTCTGTTTCCAAGTCTCTCGTGTTTGCTGCAGTCTCCATCTCTCAGCCATCTCATTTCTCTCCTGGAAATTTTGAGCCTTCATTTGTGGAGGTTTTCTTCTTTTCTCTCCGAATGGTATGAAGTTCCTGTCTCTAGAAAGCGGTCGCGTGGGTGAGTCAAGATAGTGAAGTTTATGTGTATTAAATTGGTTTTGATAAATATGTTCCTATATTACTTGTTTATTGTACATAAAAAAGGTGACTTGTCCCAAGTAAAATTTATGATTATCGAGTATTTTTTGCTTTAGATTTTTATATTAATGTCTTATATTTGAGTATGAAATATGGAGAGCAAATCATAATAATAATAAGAAAATTAATAATAATAAGGAAATTATTAATAAGGAATTTAATAATAATAATAATAATAATAATAATAACCATAAAAATAATTAATAATAATAAGGAATTAATAATAATAAGAAGAAGAAGAAGAAAATTAATAACAATAATAATAATAATAAGAATAAGGAAATTAATAATGATAAGAATAATAAGAAAATTAATAATAATAATAATAATAATAATAATAATAATAATAATAATAATAATAAGGAAATTAATATAATAAGAATAAGAATAATAACAAAATTGATAATAATAATAATAATAATGTAGTTAGTGATAATGGATATTTTGGTCTTTTTGTTAGATATTTCTTTATCATTCCAAGTTTACGCTTTCAAATCAAACATTGACATAGAAATTCTTTAGCAGTAAATCAAACAAAGTAATACTCATTCTCATTATATTCCTCATCTATTATATTCCTAAGAATGATCGTTATATTCCTTATCTATTCCAACAGGTGAACCAAACAAGTTGTTAGAGTGACAAATCCTCTATTGACTTACTCAACTATCTCCATATATTTCATACTGCATCTAAGTACTATCGACTGAATTATCCTAAGATAGTTTATAAGTTGCATTAAAATACAGTAATTCCCATATGAGATACTTTGGTAATCTCAAATCTAAAGGTCAATTATACAACCATCATTATGAAGAAATCCACAGACTATAAGTAATATTCCATTTGCGATCCTCATAGTTGAGTCAGTTCAGTGACTTATTCTCTAATAAGCACTCACACATTAGTTTTAAGTATCTTCATATTTTAAATTATGAGATCAATTACTTTCTTCATAAGAAAGAAACATAATATGTGCTAGTTTTACCATTTCATTAATATGTTGTCTTGATGAAACTTCAACTAGAAACATTTAGGAATAATACATAATGTAAATTAAATCTCATAATTATGATCTCATCATAATTTCAATTACACAATAATTATTCCAAGGATTTTACCTTTAGTATTAAAACATCAAATGTAATTAACTTAATACAAAAAGATAAAGAATGCCTTTACTAATTATTTTGTCACTAAATTACAAGAAATCGATTGGTTGTAGGGCATAAACTAATAATCTTCTACTTGCACTAAGCGAATCCTTTAAGTATCACATACCATATCACCATATGATGATTATGCTACTACTGGGATAGTGGCTTAATGAGATAATTTTACAAGATTCTCTATAGCGAGCACTTGCTTAACTCTTCAATTTTCATCTTAATTATCATCATCATTAAGAAAATTTTGGCTAAATACATCTTTGAATATTTGATGAGACTTAACTCCTTTTACGTGCCCAGTGACTCTAATGTTCCACAATATATTACTGTCTTGAACAATACAAGGAGCTATATCAAATTAAACAAAAAACTTATTGATCACCATTGTTACATTGAAACATTTCCAATCTTGAAATGATATTGTACTAAGTAAAATAAACATTAAATAGTATGTACTTCTAAGTTAATATCCTTATCTCCTTGAACTCAAATATCAACTCATACATAGAATAATTGATTCAAATGAGCCCATATATAACTAGGACATCATATCTCAACTCAAAACTTTAAAGCAATGGGTTATGAGTCCTATCTTTGTATATAGCTCACTTTATCTTTATGTCTCTTTCCGATGTGGGATGACTTCACTTGTGAATTTTTAGCGATCTCTTCCTTATATTACTTTATGGACTTTTTTGGCTAATAGTAAATGAACTTTGCTCGTTGCCACGGTTTTGGCAATGTTTGCACTTAGCAAAGACAAAATATTCAATATGGAATTTGGGTGAACATCTCAAAGAGTGACCTGGTGTTGACAATAAGTTATTTCTCCTTTCTAATGCAAGTTGGATTATAAAAGAAGAGTGAGATTGGAGAGTCCCTTCACAATTGTCTAAGTGTGAGATTGGAGAGTCCCTTTACAATTGTCTAAGTTGATTTGGTTCAATGAACTCCTCATATAAGAGCAAAGAACAGAAGAAAAGAATCACGAGTGGGATTAAAAGACTATCCAAATATTGTAACTGAGACTTTGCCCATACTACAGATCACATACTCTTTCAAAGGCGCACTTATGGCATCACGGGCGATACTTTCTTTTAGAAATGGTCAAACTTATTGTAGAACACCGCGGATACTTCAGAAAAACAAGGAGGAAATTGAGATCAAAACTTGAGTTCAGATATATTACGTACAACTTCTGTGATGAAAAAAAAGATAAAATGAGCAAGAAACCAAATCCAATGAACCTTCAAACTCAGATTGCTGATTTTTTTCAGGTAATTGATAAGAACGGCATTTTGTAGAGTACATTAAACAAGACTTTGTGAACTTTTCATACTTGATGACAGCGTAAAAGAGAGGAATCTGTTCCACAAAACACGTGGGCAGGGATTTGGTTTTAAAAGCCCATTCACTCTTCACTCTGAATACTGTCAGAATTTGTACTCTCTGGTACAAGATTAGTGTGCTTACAAAAATTAAAATTCCATGTCGATAAATGCGTGCTATCACAAATGGTACTGACATTGCAATGTCTAACTTGCGAAGGATTTAAGAAAAGTTGCAGAATTTAGGAGGCAAAGAAAGCTTGAAAATGTAACTTGCAGAATTCAGGGAATGGAAGAGCCTCCAAATTCAAAAGCACACTAATCAAGATAAGCCGGAAGGCAGATCAATGCATTACCAGTTGATGCTCTTAAGCAAGTTTTATCTCCGAGGTATCTTGACAATGCTATGTATTAGACCAAACAACTCCCATTTGAAAGATTATAATATGGTGGTAAAACTAAATACAAATATTGAACCAGGCCATATTTCTTAAATTCAATAACAGAACGAATTACAATTTCATATCCAACTTGGGGCATACCAAAAGATATGTCAAACCAAATCCGTAAACTTGGGTTCAAAAACAAAACCTCTAGAAAGCCCATCAACACCACCACCCGGCACTCCGTCAATCCACCTCCAAACCACGCCACCGTTCTCTCCACCACAATCATCCCACAATGCCAATTTCGCCACCCTCTTCGCCGAGAAACACACCCTCTCGCCGCCACCAAACACCTTCAGTTTAGTCGACTCCTGAAAACACCTATACATCTCAATTGGCATCCTCCCAGCCTCTTCCCACTCGAGCCTTTCCAAGTCCAACCTCAAGATCAATATAGTCGAGCATGATGGGTTCAATGAAAATGTCGACTTTAACCCTCCAACCATCAACAATTTTTTCCCATTTCCTCGTACCAACCGCGGCCGTTTCATGATGTCGAAAATATCCGCCCACTCGTGCTTTTCTAGGCAAACCCACCTGTTGTAATTCATTGACGTCGAAGTATTCCCATTCCTACTATCCTTAGAACTATGAAAATGACTCATCTTGCAGGTAAACAGCTTCCATTGCGACCTCCACGGAGACCCAACGTCACACAAAGCGAAAATGGAATCCGAAACCATAATCGGAGTCCTGGGTTTCGACGGAAGATTTGAAGGAAACGTCAGCCAAGAGCTGGCGGTTGTGCTAGACAAGTAAAGAGCCACGAGTTCAGTGAGTAGCATGACACGGTTCTTGGAGTCAACAACAACAGTACCATGTTGCGACCAGGCCGACCCCAACTGAGGCAACACCTTGAATCGGCCCGTTAAGGGGTTACAAACCACAAGAACTTTGTTAGGCTCAGTGGAACTCGCCGAATTGCCCCATAGATAAACGAGTCCACTTGCCGAGGCAACAGGGTGAAGAGACCAGAAGGGCAAAAAAGTGAGATCAAATCTTAGCCATTGGATCTGATCGGGGTCATAGACGTTGAGGAAGGAGAGAGGAAGGGCCGCGCAGTGGTGGCGGTGGTGAGGAGGGCGGAGGGCGAGAAGGCGGAGCGGAGGGCGGTGAGAAATAAGGGAGTTGAAGGAAGCGGAGGTCAACATTTGATCGAAGAATCTGCATACACATCGGCAAACGGCGATCTGACGGAGAGGCAGGGACGAGAAGATTTGGAGGAGAGTGTCGTGAGGAAGTCTGCTCATCGGAGAGTCGTCCATGATGTGGTTGCGGCGGCCGCGAATCAGATGTGACAAAAGGCGTGTCGTGTGTCAGGTTTAGTTTGGTTACAGAACTAAACCAGGATTACTATTAAATAATTATTAGATTTTGCCATTTTGGTATGCAGTTTTCAATTTGGACTTTGGAGTTGTGTTGTATCTTTCTGTTATTACCAACTTAGCCCTAGCCTGAGCCTGCCGTTGATGTAAACAATTAATTGTTTGTTAAAAGTTAAAACTAATGATTTAGAACTCGGACGAATTGAAAAAAAAAAGTTTAAGTTTTCAAAATTCAAACGGTATTAAATTATTTTAAAATAGTATATAATAAATAAGAAAAAAAATTATAAGAGTAAATAAAAATAAAATATTTTATTAAAAATAAAAAATACTTCAATGTCTATTATTATGTAATAAACTAATAATAAATAAATCTATGTCTAATATAAAACTCAAAATAACAAGAAAATAAATATTGTATTTTAAAAGGAAGTTATGTTTCATCATTGTCAAAAGTTCCAAATTCTCCAATGCTATCTAAAGATCCGTAAACTATATTTTCATCCAAAGTATTTATATCAACTTCTTCTACTGAATACAAATAAATTATAAATTAATAATGTATGAAATTATTTTCAATTATAAATTTGTATTACATTATACTTTTAACTTAAATATGATCAAAATAAGATATAAATTAACCATTAGTCGATGTTCTTAATTCATTCGTTATGAAAAATGCATTTTCTTTAAAAATCACCTTTTTAAGTTCATTATAATCAAGATCAGGCGATGGTTCTTCTTCTTCGATTAAAAAATCAGTATGATCAATACAATCAATATTAATTAGATCATATGTTCTCTTCTTCTTAAGCACTTTGAATATATAATAGAGAAATTATAAAGTCAATAATAAAAATAAAATTAAAGCAATAAAACAAAACTATAAAATATATGTTCTTCATTTTCATATCATAAATAACATAAACAAGGTTATTAAGTCTTTGATGTTCCAAACAATTTTGTTTCTTTGTATAAATATGTAAAAAAAAACGCTCCAATTACATTCACAACCTGATGCAGAAGCTATTTGACTGAGTAATTTAATAGCTAGTTTTCTCAATGTTGAAACACTTTCACCGAATAAGACATATATTATTAATAATTAAAGAATGAATTAAAAGTATAAAAACTTACTAGGCTGCATTTTTTCATCATAAGTTCTCTCTTTGCTAATAATCTAGCAAAACTCTCCAAATCTTAATGATACAATTTCATTTCATTTATTACTTATGATTACTCTTCAATAAAGAAAATACTTTTGCATTCAATGACATCAAACAGATTGCCCATAATATTATTTGTATATGCGTTTCCATTATATAAGCAATAAGGATTGAGAAAATAAGCGACTAAGTGGATCCTTTAAGTAAGATCCTTATCCCATTGTCGGTCAATAATATCTATATAACGCTTGTATAATTTCTCTTTCCCTTTAAAAAGATTTATAATTGTTTTGTGAGCTCTATACATACCATCATATATATATCTTAAAGATGGCTTCTTTTCTGAGTCAACAATCCTTAACAACCACATAAGCGGAGCCATAATCTTCACAATGATCAAGCAAATATCTCAAAATTTATTACTTGAATAATAGCACAAACTTCTTTTCCTTTTTCACTCTTTAATAACTTATAAGTTGAAAAGTCTTTACTTGACACAAAATTTTTAAGTAGTTGTTTATGGTCATAAACACTTTCAAAGTAATAAATGTAGTTAACCTGGCAGTAGGACACACGATCTCAACCTAATCTTTTTTCTTTCTTAACCAAGAAAAAAATGTAATATGATTATACACAAAAGTTTTGATCTTAGATGCGCATAAAACAAGACTAGAAATATGATTCATACCATCAATATCTTTTAAAATAAGATTTATACAGTGAGCAGGGCATGAAGACCAATAAATAACCCCATACTTTCATTGTAATAAGTACCTAGCTGATACATAATTAACTACATTATCTGTAACAAAATGTATAACATTATTTGATCCAACCCACTCGATAATTTCAGAAAATAATTTAGATAAAGCATCAGCACTTTTTACCATATCAAAAGCATCAACAGACTTGATAAAAGTTGTTCCAATGTTATAATAAACCAAGAAATTAATCAAGGTTCCTTGTCTTTGATCAATCCACCCATTTGTCATAATAGTGTATCCTGTTGATTCCCAACTAGACTTATATATATTCATAATTAATTGATATTCCTTTTTTAAATCTTAAAACAAAGGCACACGAATTTCACAATGAAAAGGTACCTTAAATCTTGGACCTATCGTTGTTGTAGCATCTATTGCTTCTTAAAAATATGGCATTTTTAAAGCATTTAAAGGAATACAAGAATGATAGAACCATCAAACTCATGCTCTTTTACATCACAAAACATCATTCTTATCAACCAAAACACTTTTTAGACTAGGTTAAGAACCATAAGTAATTCTTGGAGGAAAAATAAGAATCTATGTTAATAGTAGATTTACTTTTTCCTTTATCTAATACTTGTGGTGCTTCATCATCTCAAAAAGATATATCATGAGCCCTTTTATTTTCCTTTTTCTTTTTTATTTATTGCTGCTAATAATTTGCAATCCTCCCACGTACATCAAATGGTACTTTTTTGCAAGGAGCAATATTACCCTTAATGCTAGCAATATGTTCTTTCATTTTATAAATTCCTCCCATTTAAATATTATACTGCAAAACATACAATTATATTGGATATTCCCATCAGATACTTGAGAAGAAGAAAAATAATTTCATGCTGAATCGAACTTACCACAAGTAGAGGATGTTATATTCATCATATCTTTTTTCTGATGATTCCATATTCTCCACTACAATTTTAACTTAAAAAGTATGAAAAAATAATTTACAATATATACCAAAATAGCCACAAAATATTAAAAGATCTTTTGCTTTTTATATAATAAAGAATAACTATGACATGAATATTTATAAAAAGGATAAAATTTTCTATTTATATTAATTGACTCCAATAAAAATTGTGTAAATTAATTTAGAAATAGCTCACTATCATAAAAAGTAAATCAATGAATTAGATGTTATACTAAACTTAACAGCTTATATTATAATAAAAAAGGTAATTAATGTTAATAAGTAAAATATATTAAAAGAGTTAATATAATTTCTAGTAATATCAAATTAAATTTAATTATGGTGTAATTAAAAAATTATAGCTCAAATAACTGAACAAGGTTAAAAGTAAATTATAAAAGATTAAAAATACAAAGTGAAGTAATTAGATGAGCATAATCCTTTGAAAAGTAATTATTAATTAAATTAAAAACATGTAAAAAACTTAAGAGAAGTATATAACTTTGAAAGCATGTCACCCTTCTTTTCTTTAGTGTTACCATACAAACAAGTAACTTTAAAAAGCTATATTAAAATAATAGTTCTCAACTTCTTGATGAAGAAAGAGAATAATTATGGTTTTTTTTATAAAATTTCATTAATGTTCTATAAGACTATATCACATTATCTCACTTAAACTAAGGAAAATAATTCTTCATTAATAGCAAGAAGTAAAAAGTAAAAATAAATTAGCAAAATCACTTTACAAATTATTCATCTATGATATCCTACATACAATTTATCAAACATAATTAGTTAATTACTGCATCCAAATAAACTCAAAATGACGATACATATATATTAAAAAAAGACTAACAGCAGAATGGTGAATAAAATTTCACACTCATTTGTTAAACTTTGCTTAAGCAATTACCAATAATTACCAAACTCTTATAAGTGTGTTCCATTTCAAGGTCGAGTGTTATCTTGCCTAAATATTGGAAGTGTAGTTTTTAGTTTGGGAGTTTTAGATCAACAAATTGAATACTTCAATAGCGTATATATAACACATTTACCAAAATTAGAGATTAAAATGAAATAAAGTTCAACGGTTACAAAAACTAATATATATATATATATATATAAAGAAGAAATCTCCTATAGTTGTACTATTGTAGATGAAGATATCGAATTATCCTTATTTGTTATCTTTTAACATATTGAAACCTTGAATAACACGGTAGACTAAACAAACTCGAACTGTATAAAAACATGGATTGACAACTAGAATCAACATTTCACTCCAAAACCCATTCATCAACTCTCAGATTTATTGCTCCTTCATTCATCCAGTTCCCATACCTCATATGAACCTACAATATATTCTTCCCTCATCCTCTCTAGTAAGTCAACAGCAACAACATTAAAATGGAAAATGAGCAATACCTTACGCTCAAGAGATATGTCAATCGTTATTCCCATTCCTAGAAAGAAAGCAATAGACAGACTCGTTTTTTGGCTGATATTCTCTAATGAGTGGCTTTAGGAGAGTGGGATTCTCCTTTAGACTCTTTACCCATCCACGGAGGCTTTCCGCATCTGTCTCTGCTCCATTGGATACTTCAGTCATTTTCGAAAATAGCATAAACAACCATCTAAGTTTGAAGCTCTGTCACTATAGTTTTAAAAGAGAGCCCCAATCCTAACGATCACTGCATCATGAAGAAACCTATCCCAATAGGCGATAGCCTCTACAACTTTAAGAGAGAGATCAATAAGAGAAGCAATAACTTTAAGAAAGAATGAAAGATTGCATTTTAAACTCAAAACAATCAACTTATTTGCCCAGAAATGGAACCAATGAGATTTGCAAAGTGAAGATGGTGAAGAAGGAAGAGAAGACGGTGAAGAGCTAAGAATAAAGGCGACGAGAATCTTTAAGTTTTGATTTCTGAAATTTAGGTAAACTGACCTGTTATGACCGGTTCAGTGATAAACCGACCAATTTGTATATAAACAGATTATTAAATGAAACTGAACCAGACAACTAGTCGATTCATACTATTTTTGGTCAAACTAATCGGTTTGGTTTGATTTTAAAAACACAATAAAACTAATTAGTGGGCACCTATAGGAAAAACGAAAATAATCAGCATAGTTCGTGGTATTATTAAATCATAACAACTTGGTATAAAGAGTTATATCACACTGAAACTCGTTTATTTGTCAAGTAGTTTTCAGCGCAATAAGATCTAAAATGTTGGATTATAAGGATTGAATAACCCTAGTTTGGTAGGAGGCCTGTACTTGTAGGGACTCGGGGGATTTATTCTTCACCTTATCGAATCATAATCACATTCCAACCAATGTTTTCTATAATACTATTAAAACATTAAACTATTATTTGTAATTAGTACACATATAAACAATTAAGTTAATTTAACATTTTCTTTATTCAAAATAATTTAATGAAACCACGGTGCTTATAGAATTAAGTAAATTATGTCTATACTTTGAATAATAAAAATATCAAAATATTATTAGTTTATTTTAGTGTTGATTAGTGATATTAAAAAATAATGTTAAAAAATTTGATGAAACTTTAAAAATGATGCTTGAACTCGGGTTAATTATTATGAATCTTTCTTCACAATAATTATGATGGAGAAAACCACAAGCCAAATTGAATGGATTCAAAATGCTACATGGATGGGGATTTCCAAGTGTGATTTCTATGTTATGTATGGCCATGCCTAAGGGCATATCGGTTGAAGTAGACTCTTCTTTTTGATCAATCAAAACCTTTTCCCAATTATTTATGAGAAGATAACAATTTGAAGTATGTGATCAATTGAATGAAGCAATCGATCAAAAATACGAGAATAATTTATTAAATGTCATGTTTTGTCTAAACAAAAAGAGATATATATTAATTTTATTTAATAGTAATATTATAAAAAAATTTCCAAAATAAATAGGAATAAGAGGGGAAAAAGATGTTAAAGGTTGTTAAAAGATCAAACTGTGTAAGAAAAATCATAAAAATTACAAGTAATTGAATGAGTTTAATTGATATAAGAGGTAAAGAATTATATTGTGGAATACTCTCTAACTCTGTCATCATATCCTAAGATTAAGTATTTCTTAGATTTTGTATCCACTTTTGTAGTTCTTTTAACATTATAAGTTACATATATAGGACTTTCAAATTTATGGAGGTTGGAATACTTGACCAACTTCCTAATCTACAGCTCAATAATGTCTTCAATTAAATTATAGTTGATAAAACTTAACATAAAAATAGGCAGTATTGATATATTTTGTCGAAGAAGCCTTTTCTACATCTGTAGCTCTCAACATTGCTCATATTCTTTTTAATAGAGTTATGTTCATTTATTCTACCACTTCATTTTATTAAGGAGTACATGTAATAATGAACTATCTTTTGATGGCTTCTTACTTGTAAAATATATTAAATTCATCAATAACATATTCTCCTTTATTATTTATTCTAAAACACTTGACCTTTCACTAAAATTAAGTTTAAAGTGCACTTTAAACACTTTAAAGATTGAGAACACATCTATTTTCCTCTTGATATGATACACCTGCACATCTTGGAATAATTATTAATAAAAGAGATAAAGTATTTTGCTCCTCCCATGGATGGAACTTTCTACACATCAAAATGAACCAATTCAAGAATAACCTTGCCTTTTGAATTTTTTGTGTTAAATTTTATACAATACTTTTTCCTTGCTTCTTTAATTTTTATGTTAAATTTTATGCAATATGTTTTACATGTAACACAATGCTCACAAATGGGTAATTATAAGTCTGTGACACTAGAAAGTAACTTTTAATCAACAAGAATCTTTATTCCTTCTTCAGACATATGCCCAAGTTTTTGATACCATAATATTGAAGATCTTTCATTTGGAGTGTTTAAAGGTGACTGATGCTTTTCCTTTTAGCAATGTCTCCACCTTAAACTGATGCAAATCTGAACATATATTCTCTCATTTCATAAATAAAAGTTCACCTCGAATTATCATCAAAGTCATGTTAATAATTTCTCTTTTGTACCCAATATCATCTTGTCATCTTAAAGATATAAAATCTTCTTTAAGCCATCCACATGTCGTACATCTTGAATAGTATGAATTATACTATCATACATCTTTAGCTTGATGGTTACAATATCATACATCTTTAGCTTGATGGTTACAATATGAAAATCTTTAGAGGATAATCATCACAGCCATACATAGATCCTCCTAAGAAAGGTTTATAAAAGAGTCACACATCATTTAGTGATTTCTTACTTTCTTTCTTTTTTTTTGACTTCATAATATAGAGGACTAAGATTATTTCCATGATTTAAAGTACTTTTAAACTTTCCTTGAGGACTAAGATTTTTCTTATTCTAGCAATGCTAAAGAACCCATTAACAAGTTTGAACCAAACTAAATAAAATTAAAACATATGTATAAAAGAATTAACCTCTTAATTATAAAAGAATTATTTAATAAGTTCAAAGTTCGGGGAACAAGTAGAAGAAGCTTTGATATTTCTTGAATAAAAAGTAAGTCCAAATTTATTCTAACTAAAAAGAAACATGAAGAAACATGCCTTAAATGCTAAACAACAAAAAATTAAAATTTCAAGTAGACAAAATCTAGGACATGTTTGTCGCTCAAGTCATGTTAGTGAAAAGCTTTTAAAGCAAAAGGGTCAAATGAAATCTTAATGTTTTAAATAAATTCAATTTAAACCTTAACATTTCAACCAACGTTATGAATACTATTTTGTACTGACCGGTACCTGTCGGAAGGTACCATACCGGCCTGAAAACATAATGATATCAAGGCTAATGCTACCGGCCGTTAGTATTGACCGGTATCAGGAGTTTTTGTTTTGGTTCCGGTCGCATACCGTAAGTTTTTAAAAAAGCTAGGACTGTTTAGCAAATATAAAAAATTTTTAACCTAAACAACCCTTACCCTAACCCACCCCTACTCCCCCCCCCCCGACCCTCATCTATTGCTACTTGCTGATTTTTTTTCACTTTCTCTCTTATAGACTCTCACTCACCTCCATTCTCTCTCTCGTTCTCCTCTCCATCTCTAGCGATGTTGCTCCCTTTCTAGTGACTATCATCTTCCTCCATGGTCCACGCCACTGCCACACCATTTTTAGCCCTCCTCGACTCCTCGACACGAACACGCCACCACCGAACGATTTTAGGTTGCAGCTCTCCTCTATGAGGACCACCAAGCCACCACTGAACCTCCTCCACGCCACTATCATCGACTGCTCTCCTCCACGCATCTGTAGTTGCCAGATCTGGAATAATATTAGATCTAAACCCGACCTGACCCAAAAACCGAAGCTGTGAATTTTTTTGGGTATGTTTTCACTTTTTAATTGATTTTTTCTGCTTTATTGCATTTGTAAATGTAAATGGGTTGGAAGTTGAAAGTTGGAATGAAATTGTGAATTGGATTTGGGATTTGCGTTGGATACTAGATTGGAGTTGAATGAAATAATGCATGGTTTTGTTTTAGTTTATGTTTGGTTTGATTCATTGATTGTGGTTTGGTTTACGTGAAATTTATTTGAAGTTTTTTTATGATTGAAATGCACACGTGAATTAAAAGTTAGAAAGTTAAAAGTTTCAACTTAAATTAAAACGGAAAATGCAAAGACTTAAATAATTAATTAACATATTCTTAGAATTAGTGGAATGATATTTTAGTATTTGGGTACAATATGACAATTGACTATTTTGTAATTTAAAAAAAAATCAGGGACTGTTTCATAAATTTAAAAAATTACCCGAAACGGTACCCGATATTGACTAGTATCAGTACAGTACTGTACCAGAAGCTAATCTGATACTAGAGCCGGTACAGTATTCGCAACATTGATTTCAACACTTACAAAAAAAACTTCAATACTTAAAAAATATTTAAAATCAACCCTGACTTAACATCTTCTTTAACTTTCCGTTAAAGAAATACAGCTGGCATTTAAATGGTTTTGTTTGCCACTAGGTTCTCCTCTCTCAACATGACAATAATGATAGACCTCCCTAACAAATTGCCAGAAGCTAAAAGATTAAGATCTAACTATCTTCTCCTCTCTTCTCTTTTTATATGTGGCCGACTTCTTCATAATATCGTTACCAACATGAAGGGAATTGATAATAAAGAGCAGCAAGTTAGCTGTTATTGGAGCTCTTTTCAATTTTAGGCACATTTCTTTTAAAAACCCGAGGAATCTATCCTTCAATAAAAAAAATTACAACTACAACATCATTAAAGACTATGTAATTTGCAAAAAGATTATTAGTTAAGTTGAACACACTTATAACACATTCATGTGACTCAATTCTATAGTCTAACCATGTTAGTTGAGATAATAAGGCAACTATATTACCGATGTGCTCAGTCACCAAAGTGAATTTTAATATTTAAAGAGCATAAATTTGTTTTCTTTAAAAAATTTCATTAAAGGTGACTTGACTTTGCATAGATTTATAGGATGATCTTATATCTATTTTGCTATTTTTTCCTCCTATATGCTTAACAAAAATTCATCAGTTAAAGGTAGATGAAGATTTTTTTTAAATTAAAATTTTCACTAATAGACCCAACCTATGGCATCATTACAATGAGTCTTTTGTTTAGACAAGTGAATGCAACATTAAACATAAAGAAATTGATCACTTAGAGAACAAATCACAAAAATGGATACATCTTTCCCCTCCTTGGTTAAGAACTAGGGTCATAATTGGCATCCCTTTATAGATTCCATTTTTGCTTCCACAACAAAAAGTATTTTTATTCAACTTCTCAATCTTAGTTTTAGTTGTCATTACTTTTACTTCAAACAACTTTGAGCTGAGAGAAATAGCTTCCACTATCTTACATAAATGATAATTGTATACATGAATATTATACCTTTAAATAGGGAATAATATCTAATTTATTTTTTGATATAAAGGATTCATTTATATGACAATCAATGAGCTTATGATAATAAATAGATATATATATTCTAATTAGACTTTGATATCATTTATTGAAATGATTAAACTGATAGAAAAAGATCATAGCTCAATTAAGATTAAAAGGAAACAATTATTACGAGTAAAAATAAGACTTACAATACAAAAACTCATTAATTATAATTTACAGATATTATGCTTAATTTTTTAAAGATATTTGGATGCTTAAATTTGTTTTTCGATTCATGAAATAAGAAAATGAATGCCCATATATTTCAATTTATTTTATTTACTACATATTTCAATATTTATTTTTGTACTATTTATTATTTAATATCTAAATTCTTCTCTAGACCCGTGTTACAATCACATGGAAACATCTTTTCTTAAATCATAAGCTAACGATAATTCAACTTTCTACCCTCGGTGCATGGCTGATGATCTTGGGACATAGAAACTTCTTAAAGTTGGTCAACTACAATTGGGTACTTGTTTCTTGGCATTTGCACGAGAGTTGGCTGGACAGACTCATCTTTCTCCAGGGCTCTCCACCTGTTATACAAGGATGAATGTCAGATGAACTTTGTTTTCTACTTGACAAAGACTACAGAAAGAGTAATTATTCAGTATCCGGGAAGGAAAATCATCCAGGGTTTTATTTTGTTTTTTATTTTTTTAATTATAATTTGAACTTACTTGTATCTGGTGACTAAATGATGGACGAACACACAGATTTCAATTCTGGCCAGGTTCATCCCGGGACACATGCGCGGTCCGCTACCAAATCCAAGAAAGGTGAATGGCTTTACCGGTGCCTGAAAATTGATTGTAAAGATAATACTTTTCATTAGACAAAATAAGATGGCTGCTACGGTAGTGCAGTAGGAAGTGCTCAAGTTACATCAAATCTGGAAGGGTCAAACTTTTGTGGCTGAGAAAAGATTTCTGGGTCATGGTGTATCGAACCAACATCCAAGTTAATCGACCAGCCATTCTTGATTTCGTATCCTGCAATATCAATAGTTACCACCATAACATTATGAATGTTTCTAAAAGACTTGTCAAATAGTGATGAATAATTTTTTTTTTGTTTGTTTATCTCATACCATCAATCTCAAAATCCTGGACAGCTTTTCTTGACAGCCATGGGAGTACTGGGGATTGCCGAAGAGTTTCATTGATTACCTGAACCTCATCGAAAACAACAATGAAAACAATACGCTGACGTCAAACCAAAGAATAGATAGTTTTTTAATTTGTATCTCACTTTGTTTGTGAAATGCATGCCATTAACTTCGGACCACGTGAGGTTTGTTTCGCCGTCTGTTCTCTTCGATTGTATCTGCGCGTGTTCCTCCTGCAACCCAAAACGTTCAAGATTCGGATAGAAGTGGGATGAGCGAACCAATTACAGTTTGCTCTTTGGTTTATGGATATAACATTACCCTGAGTTGTTCCAGGACATTGGGATTCTCTTCTAGGAACTTGATGACCCATGTTAGAGTAGCACAGGTAGTATCATGACCTGCAATTAACAAAGTTAGGACATTATCCTTCAGTTGACTGTCTGTCAATTTGTCTTCAGTATTCTCTCCATCGCCTTCTGTGCTATGTTTCATTATCAGGGATTCTAAGAAATCTTGTTGGAAGCTTTGCCCACTTCTTCTTCTGGAAATTATCGAGTCCAGCATAGAGTACATTCTGTCTCGAGCCTGACCAAGGAACAATGTGCATTACTTGAATTCCAAAGAAGCTTGCTTCTTCGCATTTTAACAAACAATTCTATCTTAAAAAACGCCGACATTATACCTTAATACCATCATAGAAAGCTGTCCCGGGGATTTTGAGTGGCACGGATGCAAAAGAGGAAGAAATGAGTTTGAAATTGGACCTGAACTTTTCCTGCTCTTCTCCTTCGGGTTCTAAACTCATTATCATGTTCCCTATCACTTTCAGGGTGAACTGCAGAAATATGACCGCTTAATTTGATATCCTAGAGGAATAAAATACAACAAATATAGATGAAAAACACGTAAGGGCCTAACTGTAGAAGCTTCTTCAAGAACAAAAACTGTTCGGCCAAGCCAATTGTCTAATGTTTGGATTGCTTGAGTATTAATGAAATGGAAGTACTTTTTCAGGCCATCCACTGACAAGGGTTCTGCAATTAGTCTCCGAACCTTCTTGTGTGCTTCTCCAGTTGTGTGGAGTAAACTGTTTGGGCCTAACACTTGCCTCCCAGTATAAAAAAGGTTCAAGCTCACAATCCCATCTTTTCCTGTTAGCAAGATTTTGCTAGCTTCTCTTCCTGTCATGAAGACGGTGAACCTTCCTAGGACAAATGTCTTGAACACCTTTCCGTACCTAAGAGTATGCATACCAAGATTAAATAGGCTTTGTATACACAATATAGAGCATCACAACAAATGTTGCAAAAGAATGGTTACCTGTGCTGCCTCTTCTTCATGAAGCCAGCTATACCAGATGGGCTCGCAAAATCGGACAGGAATGAGAAGCTTTCACCGACTATAGGCCAACCTAAGCTACCAGGAATTTTATCCATTGTTTTTGGTGAAGTCCATGATTGAAGAAAGAAAAGAGCTGCAAACACGACCAAGCTTAAGATAATCAATATCAGTAAGATGCTCAAATCCATTCCTTGCCAGTTGTTTAAACAACTAGATAAGACCAAACATTAATTATGATTGAAAAAGTTCATAGCAGATGCTATTTATTCCACGTTTCAGCGCCGGTTTCTCCGCATAAATGGCTGACTTTTGTATTTATCCTTTCTTGAAAGTTTCTTGTATAGACATGGAACGTTGATTCTTGTTATGTTTAGTGGCTGCTACTGCCGTAGTTGGTACGAAATGGCCGGCCTTGTTTAATTTCAGATTCTGCGTAATTTTGTTTGGTCGCACTAATTTGTTGTTTCTGCTCTGTTACTCCCTTGATGGTATCAGCCAAAGATTTGTTCTTGTTTTCTCCATATGAAGGCATTGTTTGCGTCTTCTAGTATGTTATTGGTCACATTTTAAACTGAATTTCTATGAATTTATAGGCCCCCGTAATTTGTAATTATTGAACCAACCAAATTTGAAAGTCAGCTTTTTGCCTTAGTGAATTGTAGTTGTCAACAAGATTCTTTTGCCGTCCCTCGCAATAGTTGCTCCATAATGTGGAAGCGAAATACCCATATGAGATCACTGCTTGATGCTTCAGGAGTTAAAACCTTCCAAGGTACCTAAATTCTCACACTTGTCTAGCCTTTTTCAAAGGTTAATAGCGAGTACAAGGTTAACAGATCTTTAGAGAAATTTAGTGATTATAGAACTCAACCTGTCATCATCCGAGTCAGTTGCTGACGGAAGTTAAGCTTCAGGAAAAATATTTTCTTTGCTTCTTTCAGTCAGAATTGGAAGTACTTAGGACAAAAAAGGAAAGTGTATCAAGACAATCCTGCACTTGCCTTTTGGCGTCAACATGAGTGTTAGATGAGTCCTGGAACAGGCACCTTACAAACAAAGGTAACTAACCATGGTGTATCGTATATTAATTGAAACTAACATCTGAAGCAGCTCAAGCTAGCTTAAGATACATATTACACAACCACTCCTAACCATTACTTATCCATTTAGTTCCTTTTCTCCTCAACATCCTCAAAATGACTTCCACATAAACTGAATCCCTCAACCTGATATCATTAGCCAATACAAGTTTACTTATATTCTCCATAAAACAGCTACCCTTTTACTTATATTCATGGTTTTCTCGTTGATTACAATTTGTTTCCTAATTCGTTGATTTAGTTCCATTTAAACTTATTTCCTGAATTTTTCCTCACCCTGGAAGCATCTTGCATTTCTTTCTTCTCAAAACTTGTTGAGGCATTGACCAAAGACAATCACAAATACCTCCCCATCACTTTTGGAGAAGTTTCTCTCCTTCTGTAGCCATTCCAGGAACTCCAAGTAGTTAAGCTTGTACTTATTCAGGTGACATAAGTCCAATGCTTCTCTCCAAATGGCAAAGCTAAATATGCACTTCAAGAAGTGCTTAAGTGATTCTGAATTTTCCTTACATACGTAGCACCAGCTAGTGAGATTAAAAAAGCTTATCTAAAGTTGTTACTTTATTCGTCACTATCAATCATAAGAAGAAGGGTTAATTATAACAAAAAAGCTCAAATTTTTGTCAAATTTTCAATTATAGCCCGAACTTTAAAAAGTAGCAATAAAATGCTCAAACTTTCAATTTTTTTTCAATTATAGCCCAAACTTCAAAAAGTGACAATAAAATGCTCAAACTTTCAATTTTTTTCAATTCTAGCCCGACATTATCTGTTGTCTCCCTCAACCATTTGTTTTTTGTTTGTTCTTCTGACGCCCCAAATTACTCTCGCATTACAGCGTACTGCACCAATAAGCTCTTCGTTTTTAGTTCGTTCTCCTGATACCCTTAGTGTGAGGACGTCGGGACTGTGTAATTTCTAAATCGAAGGGTGAGGATGTCGATAGAACAAACTGAAAACGAAGGAAAAATGTAATCAAAGCATAAGATTATCGGGGTTGTGTAATCTGATTTATGTCATTTTTAAACAACAATGTTGTTTTAATTATATGAGTAAATGACATCGTTTTATTAATCTTCATTTGTTGTGTTAATTTTGGCTGATGTGTATTAATAGTTAAGGTTTCTGAGACACATGACAAATCACGTCAATAAACTTAACAGAAACACTAATATCAGGCTATAATTAAAAAAATTGAAAGTTTGAGTATTTTATTGCTACTTTTTGAAGTTCAAGTTAGAATTAAAAAATTGAAAGTTTGGGGATTTTTTTGTTACTTTTTAAAGTTCATGCTATAATTAAAAAATTGACGAAAGTTTGAGTTTTTTTTAGTAATTAACCCTAAGA
The DNA here is from genome assembly GCA_027563515.1 of Erythroxylum platyclados. Classification (NCBI taxonomy): domain Eukaryota; kingdom Viridiplantae; phylum Streptophyta; class Magnoliopsida; order Malpighiales; family Erythroxylaceae; genus Erythroxylum; species Erythroxylum platyclados. The sequence goes on from JAOQMM010000006.1 coordinate 8,708,919, forward strand.
AAAAAGCAATTTTATGTAACAGTTTCTTGCTCCACACCAGCTTATGCAATAGGCCTCATAAGTTAATATTTCAGAAAAATTCAAAAATTGTGAATAAAAGTGCTAAATCCAATTCTACCTTATGCACCTACCTAAAAGTTAAAAGAACAATACTATTGAGAAAAGGTAGAAAAAGCGAGTGATAAATGGCTTGCTAATCGATATGGAGGTAAGAGTGTTATCTCAAGAAAGAAAGACAATATATGCGAAGATACTCATGTTTATTATAACTAATATTATCTAAAATACCCTTGGACATTAGCAAATAGTTTATGATACATAAAGGTAATTTAAATCATATTAATTATGATAACCAAGAGGATTGTCAAAATGATAGCTCCCTAACTTATTTTTATATTGAAAAATAAATGAGGCACTTAAGCTATGATTAGATAAGAAAAGAAAAAAATAAATTTCATAAAAAATATTCATCTTTTTTGATTCCACTCTAAATACAATCTACAAGTTTACCTAAAATGAAAGGTATGAAAAGACTAAATAAAAAATATGAGATGATAGACAGGCTCTTTGTCACAAAGTTATGAATTTCTTTTAAATTTTTTAAAGCTCAGAAATTTTCTTTAAAGCATTCATGGTACTCTCCTCCATGTCCTGAAACACCATGTTTGTCATAATACTCTCCTCTACGGTCAGGTCTGACAATCTTGATGGATTTTTCCATTTGGTTCTCCATTTCAGTCTTAAAGATCTTAAATTTCTCAAGAATTTTAGACTTTTCCTTAAGTAAGAACTTATATTCGCATCGGGAATAATCATCAATGAAGGTCAGAAAATGACTAGTGTTGCACAATGCAACTATATAAGGTCTACTGATATTTGTATGTATCAAACCCAACAAGCCAGAAGCACAAGTTGACTGCTTTTTTCTTATTTTAGTCAACTTACTCCTGCAACAGTCAATATATGTTTCCAAATCATCAAAATCTAGAATTGGGAGCATGTTTTCCTTAATCAATCTCTTAACCCTAACTCTGAAAATGTGACTTAAACTTTTATACCGCATCATGTATAACCTACCTTTCATCAGGGTTTTCCTTTTCCATGACTTGTTCGGCAAGATACGAAGAAGCATATATCTAATTCAAGGTGAGACACATTATATATAAACTATATGACAAGAAAGTTGTACCAATATGTTTTGTATTAAATGACAACTGTATAACAGAAGCATTAAATACAAAACTATAACCTTCTTTGTCCACAATTGATACAAAGATCAAATATAAAATGTGTCGTATAAAACCTAAATGAATCTTGCAGCAAAGTTCAGAACATAAATCCCCTATAAATATTACATCCACTTCTTCATTGTTGACAACCATCAGTTTTCTCGTCCTCTTTAGTTGGCTTTATCCTAGATATGAACCTCTATATCGTTAAAGCAAATCAATTAGATGCTCCACCATCTAACCACTAAAAGTCGGATATGGTTATAACATAATTGGATTCATGAATTGATAAGCCAAGGAGTTACCTGATGGTTTCTGTCTTTCCTTCTATGCCTTATATTGCTGGCTTCTTTATGTTCGCATGACCTTTACCAGCACTGGATTGACCAGCATCAACATGTGGAGAAGATTTAGACTTTCTACCTTTGAACTTAGCGGGCATCGCCTTTGCCTTCCCTTTAGTTGCTTTGAGGGCTGTAGGAGCAATAATCTTGAGTTTCTCCTCCTCAGCAACACAATAGGCAATCAAAGCATTGAAGTCTCATTCCTCATCCAACGAGTAATATGTCGTCACTAGATTACTAAACTCTGGAAGGAATTTACTCAGAGTCTAGTGAACTATACAGACATCAGGAAGAGGAATATTTAGCATCTTTAGTTTACTGTGTAGATGGATCATTCTTGATATATACTCCATCACTCTCCCTTCTCTAGTATACCTCATGGAGAATAATTCTTTCATCAAGGCACTTATCTCAACATTAGATGAGACCGTGTATCTCTGGGAGACATCAAGAAACTATGATGCCAATTCAAAAAATGAAGAGCTTGTTGACGTGCTGTAATGCGAGAATAACTGGGAG
>JAOQMM010000006.1:8727094-8740001 GCA_027563515.1 Erythroxylum platyclados
AATTAAATTATTCATAATTCTTATTAATAATTAATATATCAAATAATTAAATAATATATATTTAGTTGATACTAAACCAAATTATGAAAAAGAACATAAAACAAAACCCCTTTTTGTGATTTTCATAAATTTTGAAAATTGGAAGAAACCAAAATCAGAAACAAAAACAAACAGGCCCTAAGTTTTCTATTTTTCCTTTAGTTTTGATATTATGGTTATGAACTAAACTTTTATTGGTACTTAGAATAGATGAACCTTAGGATAGATCTTGTAGTGATTTTATTTTATCATAATTCATTCTTGAGCTTCATTGATATTCAATTATGTGTTTTTAATTATCCTTAAATTAATATTACTAACATATTATTTCAAGTATGATTTCTTTCAACTAAGATTGATAAATCCTCTTGTATGAATATGTCTACCATAATTGAAAGAAGTTGCATGCAAACTTAGAAATAGATTGACATAAATCTTTTAGATTAGGATCAAACCTAATAAAGCAAATCACAAATCGATTTTAATGCAATCTTAGGGGTTTAAACTAGAAATAGATTTTAGTTAATCAACCAAGGGTTTGGTGTTAATTGTATGAGCCAAAGATATTACCATAAGATAGGAATTTTCCGGTCCAATAAACTATACCTTCAATTGAGTAGTGAAATCACTATTGCATGAGAAGTCCTAGGAGGATTTGAAGTCCAGGTACCTTTGTCTTCATTGATTGTTTATGAGTTTAATCTTTGTTCTACTTTATCAATTATGTTGATTCATTATAGTTTATTATTTCAATTTTGCATTTGATTGATTAATCTCTGTTCTACTTTATCAATTATGTTGATTCATTATAGTTTATTATTTTAATTTTGCATTTGATTGATTATCATTACAAAAATTTGTTATACTAGATAATAGAAAGATAGTAAGTTCTAGTAACTTTAGTCCTCATAAGATTAATCTGTACTTATCAATGCTAGTTATAGCTACATCGTGTGTTTGAGATTAAAACTATAAATCACATCATTAATGGTATTAAAGCCCATTTTATGGGCCATCATTTTCTTATATGATTTATAATGGAAGTTACCATCACTCATGATGGTGATATGTTCAAACTCACCACATAGAATTACTCTTATTATAAGTCAATGATGGAGGACCATTTATATTGTAAAGATTTGCGTTAACCCAATCATGTATGAGAATAAACCAAATGAAAAACTAGTGAATAAGTGAGCTCTTAAACTGAAAGGTATTGGCTATAATTTGTAAGTTTATCAACCGAAACTTATTCAAGCATGTGTCAATATACACCAACACATATGAATTATGGACAAAACTTGAGTCAATAATTTAAAAGAAGACACCTTAAAACAAAATCCACATTGGTCAAGTTGGAATACAAGGACGGTTAAAGTATGATTAAGCGCTTAAACACCTTTAAGGGGACTATAAATTAATAAATAAAAATTGGAATGAAGATTGATGATAAGCTATAGGCTTTGCTACTTCTCAGCTTGTTATTTGAGAGTTGGGATACTCTCATTATCACACTTAGCAACTTGGCCCCAGAAGAAAAATTCACTATAGACACCGTCACTGACAACCTATTAAATGAGGAAGCCAAGAGAAAGGAATGTGGCACATCAATACAATTCGATGTTAATATTTTTGAGAGCAGAGGAATAATTGAGACTCATGAAATGAGGATAAGCAGAGGTCATGACAAGTTAAATCATGTTCAATGGTCAACTACTATTATTATGGCAAGCCTGGTCAGAAAAAAATCGAATTTCAAAATCTCAACAGAGATTATCAAGCTAGACTAGGCTGACCTAAAGAAGAATGAAGAGAAGAGTATAACCATTATGAAAAAAAATCATGATGATGTCTTCCTCATAGAGAGAAGACAACTATCTTAATGTCACATATGATGATAGTTCACATATTATTGATCTAGATGCCTCCTTTAATGTAACTCCACATAGAGAGTTCTTCTCAATTGATGATTTTAGTACAATTAAGATGGAAAATCAAGTAACTAGTAAGATCATAGGGATCAGTAATGTCTTGTTCATGACTAATATATGGTGCAAGCTTGTATTACAAGATGGAAGACATGTCGCTAATTATGCCTCAATCTTATCTATGTTGAAAAGCGATGTGAACTATATGAATCAATTTGGCATGAAAAAATGGAAACTCTTAAGTAATAATAAGAAAACCGCAAGAGTAAGAAGTGAAGGATCGCTACACTTTATACAATCAAAGTTGTGCAAAAGAGAAGCCAATGTCGCCCTTGAGAACTTTTGCTTCGAGTTATGGCACATGAGTGAGAAGGGTTACAAATACTCACTTATAAAAAAACTCCTTCTTGATATGAAAGGTAAAACAGTTGAACCATGCACTCATTGTATGCTCAATGATTGAAAAACCAATTGGCAGTATATATATTTTATTACTTTTATTGATGACTATTAGAGAAAGATTTGGATGTATTGATTGAAACCAAAAGAATATACTCGAGGCATTCAAGAAGTTCCAAGCCAGGGTGGAATGCAAGACAAGTAAAAATTTGAAATGTATTAGAGTTGATAACGATGAAGAGTGTTGTGGCCTACTTAAAGAATATTGTAAGGCATTAATAATCAAGCTCGAGAAAACATCACCAAAGATACCAATTAAATGGTGTAGCTGAGAGAAAGAACTGGACTATTGAGCAAAAAGGTCTTATGCATACTCTCTTATATCACACTCCATAATTCATTTTGGGGAGAAGTCGTAAGGACAACTATTGATATTATCAACCACTCTCTTAGGTCCGTTAGATGGGGATATCCTAGATGAATTATAGACGAAAAAGAAGTTCTTATATGACCATTTTAAGGTATTTAAGTTTCGTTTATTTATTTACATCCTTAAGGATAAATGCTCTAAAATTGGCTCACGACAAGATGAGATGGGGTATCAACTATGAGTTCCTATAAATAAGAAGATTTTGAGAAGTTGAGATGTTGGGTTTTTTAAAGATTAGACCATTTAAGATTCAATGCAATTAGAGAAACCTAAACACAAGGTCAATTCCTACTCTAATCATAATTTATACCATATGGTACATGATAATCTAGGGGCACAAATCGATGAGACAAATAATGATGAAGCTGATGATGTGCATGATCATATCGAGTCTTCAACATAGGAGTCTTAATCAACTGAGAGAAATGACACAAAACTTGTCAAGTCTGGTGAGTTAGAACCTATAGAATAACCCCAATTATGGACATCGACTAAAGAAATACAATCATTCACTAGATATCCTCCAAATGAGTATTTCACACTCATCATCAAGGAAGAGCCTTAGAGTTATGAAAAGGCCGTAGATGATACTCATAAAGAATAATTGTTAGAAGTCATACAAGAGGAGATATAATCTTATCATAAGAACCACACTTATGATTAAATAGAGTTACCTAAAGGCAAATGAGTCTTGAAGAACAAATGGGGTGTATAAGATTAAAACTAAATAGAACAATCCATAAACAAGGTACAAGGCTAGAATCATCGTCAAAGGGTGCAATCTGAAAAAAGGAGTTGATTTGAAGAGATCTTTTCTCCTATGGTAAAGATGTCATCTATCCATGTAGTTTTTGATATAGTCGCAAGCCTAGACTTAGAGATTGAATAACTTAATATCAAGACAACATTTTTGTATTGAGACCTAGAAGAGGAGATATATATGGAGTAAGCCAAGTGATTTATAGTTTTGAGAAAAGAACATTTGGTATGCTAACTAACCAAGAGCCTTTATGGTCCAAAATAAGTACCAAAGCAATGGTACAAAAGTTTGACTCTTTCATGGCTCTACATCACTTTAAGAAGACTTATGTTGACCATTGTGTCTTTATGAAGAGGTACACTGGTGATGATTTCATCATAATTCTACTAAATATTGATGATATGTTGTTGGGTGTGATAAGAGGAAAATTGTTGCACTTAAGAAGACATTGAGAAAATCATTCGCCATAAAAGATTTAGGATTAACAAACTAGATCCTTGGAATAACAATAACTCAAGATCATTCCAAGAGGTTATTTTGGCTATCTTAAGACTGATACATTGAGAAAGTTCTTAAGAGATTCAACAAAGTCTAATAAGTGAGAAGGAAAAGGAAGAAATGAGAAAGGTCTCATATTCATCTACAATTTTTAACCTCATATACTTCTTCATGTGTACCAGGCCTAACATTTCTTATGTCATTGATGTTGTGAGTTGATTCTTGTCTAATCCCATAAAAGAACATTGGGAAATTATGAAATAAATACTTCAATATCTCCAAGGTATAACTAAGAGGTGCTTATGCTTTAGTAGAAGAAAACCTATCTTAGAAGGATAAACAAATGCTGACAAGGTTGAAGATGTCAATTCCAAAAAGTTAACATCATAATATTTGACTATATTTGCTAGGTTATGTCATGATAATTGAACCTCTAAAAGCATATAACACTTTCTACCATAGAGGTCGAATATATCGCAGCTACATAAGCGTGTAAGGATATGTTATGGATAAAACATTTCATCTATAAAATTTGGTAATACACGTAGTCAAGAACTCCACCTTTCACTCCTTTCACTCTTGTACGAAGCATATTAATGTTCTATCATTGTTGTGGTGCTAGTAGTGTGACACCTAATTTAAGTTAAAAAGGGAGAAATTTGTTGGGGTTTCCTCCATAATTATTGGAACACCATAAGTTAATCAATGATTTTGGTGAAGATTTATTAATATAAAAAAGTAACCGAGATCAAATTAATAATATTGGTGGAGATTTGCTAATATCAAAAAGGCACAAGGAATAAGTTAATAATGTTAGCGAAGATTTGCTAATATAAAAAAGAGCATGGGGATAAGTCATTTAATGATGATTTGCTATAATACTCTATAAAATAGAAGAAATTTTTTAAAGGTACATCATATCCATTATAAATAAAAGCATTTTGAGAGACCTTTGGCATCCATAATACGAGTGAGAGTCAAACTTTAAGAGAGAAAGAGAGTCACTTTAGAAAATAAAGAGCTTAAGAAAGTATTCAAACTTTTAAGTTTGAGTGTGTGAGTCATCTACCACAAATTGGTGAGGTATTTAAACCATATAATCCATCTTAAATAGGGTGAGAAGTTAACATATTGTTTAAGTTAGAGAAGAAATTATTGTAATTCTATTATATTATAGTGGAAGATCCTTTGGACTTTTGATCTTATAAATTTGCTTTTTGCTTTAGATAGTTTTACTACATAAAAAATTTAGTATCCTTTATTTATTTTTTGCAATTTATTCTCATCTATTTTAATTAACACAAAGAAGGAAAAGAGATTTTGCTTATCTACCCATCCTTTCCCTGATAATACATACATGACCAAAAAGCAAAGAATTTCAAATGGTTTGAGGGTGTTATGACAAACAAAAATCCACTCACCTAAATGAATCAATGAAAATAAAACAAGAAAAAAAAGCTAATTAAGCTACTTTAAGGGGAAGAAATAAAGATTCATTAATACATAAAGAATCTGATAAATAAAAAATGAAAAGAAATAATTAGGATTAAAAGAAAATTAACAGAGAAATAATTAGGATTAAAAGAAAATTAAAAAAGTAGAAAAATACTTACAAAAGATGAACTTTTTTAGAAAAGAGTAACTTTCACTGTTTTAAACTCGACGGGAGAGAGAGGAAAAAAATTGCTAGGATGGGTTTCTACCTAAAGCTAAGAACAAAATCAGAGAAAAAAGACGAGTACTAGTATTATCACGAGGAAGGGAGGGCAGAGTTGCAGTAAATAGACTAAAAGCTAATGACTTTTTAATAGATACTGCAGACAGCGTAAAGATAAGACAAGGGAAGAGAAAAATGACGAAGACTTACGTGAAAATGAAATGGGTCACGAGTTTCTCTTGATGAGATGACATAAAGGTAGGTAAGGAAGGGAAAAATTAAAGTTCAAAAGTGTGAGTTATTTTAGGAAAAATGTGTGGGTAATGAATTATGAGTTAAGTCCATCATTCATGATTCAGTCTATTACACATGTTAATTGACTGGAACTAGGCATGACAACCCGTCAATATCATTTAAAAAAAAGTCAAAATAATATTGTTTTAGTATTAAAGGACGGGTTACGGATCGGGCTGGATTGACCCATCTTTGACTCGTGACTCACACGAGCCGAACTATTTTTGCCAACCTTAACTAAATCGGGCTCGAGAGGATCACCAACAATAACTCATAACCTATTTTATGCAAGTCTTCATCGTTTGGCCTGGCTAGAGTTGTTTTTGACGTTTCAATCGGGCTAAATAATTTTAACTCTTAGCCCGATCAAACTGAGTTAAAATCAGAGTCGATTGAACAGATCGAGCCAAAATTGATATTCTTTCTAACTATATGAGTGTCTATGTATTCATAAAATTTCTTAATGCTTGTAAGTTATGTTTTCCTTAGTTGCATTAAAAAAAACTAAAAAAACATAATTTTATAATTTGAGATATAAAAGTTTTAAAAAATTGCTTAATTGAAAATTTTAAAATATTTTACTTGAAATAAGAAAATTCTAAAAGACTTAACATTTTAAACTTTGTTATCCCAATTTTAAAAAAATATAAGAAATAAATGAAAAAGTAAAAAAATCAGAAAAAGTCCCATCATAAATTACTTAATGAAATTTCTGCCATTGGATTCCTGTGACAATGACATTATACTATTCTCTGGGCTCCAATTTTCAGCCCACATGAAACCAACGGTGCGCATAGCATCTCATTCTTCTCTACTTTGAATAAAGGAGAAATGTGTATCTGGCAATTGCTAGAATAGAAGTTGGTACAGTCAAGGTAACGTATTCGCGTAGATGATACATGTGTTGTGAGCCTGACTCCAATCGCCTATTGGCTTCGAAAGTAATTAATAGTATGGAAAAGCGGACAGGAATAACAAATTTACAATTTGTAAAAGAATAGAAAGAAACGCTTAAGAAAGGACCTCGAAGTCCACCATCCTCATCCTCATCCTCATCCTAATCCTCATCCTCGTCCTGTGTCCCGTGTTGATGAAGCAACGCAGAGTCAGCACGCAGTTATCTGAGCTGCCATCTTCAGGAAAGGGTAGAAATAAACGAGAACCCAAAAATCAACCTTATAACTGTCGAATAATAAGACAGAAGAGAGGCGTTATCCTGAGTGACGGCCACACACCTCAGTCCCTCAGTCCCACGCCTCCACGTGTATCAGATAGATCATACCTCATATATATCTGAGTGTATATACATTATATACACATAAGATATATACGCACGTACAGACTCCTCTGCCTCCTCCGATGGATCACGCGGCCGACGCTCACCGCACCGATTTGATGACCATAACCAGGTACGTCTTGAGCGAGCAGTCCAAACACCCTGAGTCGCGTGGTGACTTCACTATCTTGCTCAGTCACATTGTCCTCGGCTGCAAGTTCGTTTGTTCTGCTGTTAACAAGGTCTCTTCATCTTTCTTTCTTTCTTTCTTTATAAATAACCCATTACCATTACGTAAATGTTCGTTTGCGACTGAGCATATTGATTTCAATTTGATTGGTGCAGGCGGGTCTTGCCAAGCTCATAGGACTTGCTGGGGAGACCAACGTTCAGGCAAGTTGTTAATGATTTTTTCCATTTGCTCCCAAGATTTCTCCTTTCTCATTGATTTATTATTAATTCTTCTGGGTTGTCTTCATAACAGGGCGAAGAGCAAAAGAAACTTGATGTCCTTTCTAATGAAGTTTTCATTAAGGCCTTAGTCAGCAGTGGGCGAACTGTAAGTTTCGGGATTATCTATTTAAAAGTGTTTTTTTTTCCCGAAAATTAACAGATTTCATTAAAGAAATATATATACATTCTAGAGTACAAAAGATCTAGAATAGTCCAAAAGTTCTAGATTACATAGAGTTGTGGTTCTAGTAATCATCTACAACTTGAAATCTAAGGGATATTACTCCAATCCCCATCTACTCTTCATACTGCTTGTCAGATTTGCTGCTATCCCTCTTGCCAACATGGCCAATCTGCAGTGCAGAAAAATGTGCTGCTATTTAAAAGTGCCTTGTTTTAATACCTCATGCAAGTTTCAGGATTGTCTGTTTAAAAGAGCTTTTTTTCAGTACCTTCTGTAAGTTCCAGGATTATCTGTTTAAAAGAGCTTTTTTTCCATTACCTTCTGTAAGTTCCAGGATTATCTATTTAAAAGAGCTTTGTTTCAATAGCTCCTCTAAATTTCAGTATTATCTGTTTAAAAGAGCCTTGTTTCAATATCTCCTGTAAGTCTCGGGATTATCTGTTTAGTGCTTTGTTTCAATATAAGTTTCAGGATTATCTATTTAAAAGAGCTTTGTTTCAATACCTCCTGTCACTTACAGGATTATCTATTTAAAAGAGCTTTGTTTCGATTCCTCCTTTAAGTTTCAGGATTATCTATTTAAAAGAGCTTTGTTTCAATACCTCCTGCAAGTTTCAGGATATCTACTTGAAAGAGCTTTGTTTCAATATCTCCTCATTTCGTTGAACGATTTTGAGTTATTTGGCAGTGCATCCTTGTCTCAGAAGAGGATGAAGAGGCCACGTTTGTTGAGCCTGCTAAGCGTGGAAAGTATTCACCATCCATCCTCTTGCTTTCTCTTCTTTCTTTTTGGTTGCAAATTCTGGAGTCTTTTTAAGCATAAATGTTGTATACATCCCATGTAAACAGGTACTGCGTTGTTTTTGATCCATTGGATGGATCTTCCAACATTGATTGTGGAGTTTCCATTGGCACGGTATACACATCATTCAGAATCATTCTACTGGATATTTACTTTTCTGTCCATCTATTACTTGCACTTAAATTAATGGTTTTTGTTTAGAATAACTTGAGATTGGAGTTGTGTATTGAGTCTCTTCTCTTTCATCCAGATTTTTGGGATTTACATGGTGAAGCATGACCATGATCCAACTCTAGAGGATGTCCTGCAACCTGGAAAGAACATGTTGGCAGCTGGCTATTGCATGTATGGAAGCTCTTGTACGGTATGAAGAGCAACACTCAGTAACATTCTAATACCCAGCTCTTTGTCCATTCATGTTTTTTCCTCGTACCTATTGCATCTGGGTTATGGATGGCCTGGATATTAATTCTTCTAGGCTGTCTTTGGTTGAGGCGACAAAATGTGGTTCATGAAGTTTCTCCTTGGCCAGTTTAAATTAAGGATCATAATGCGCTCAACTTATTGCAAAAGGATGGTTTATTATGCAGCTTGTGCTAAGCACTGGAAGTGGTGTTAATGGATTCACCCTTGATCCATCGCTTGGAGAGTTCATACTTACTCACCCTGACATCAAGGTACCTTTGATTCTGATTGTTGGACTAACTGTTTAAGATTATACTAATTTATCAATATGTGATCTATGTAACAAAGAGTGAAGCTCTCTAACCTGCTAAAGAAAAAAAAAAACCTGTTTACTAAGTTGTTGGTACTTGTAATTCCAACCATACTCCTTTAACCATGAAACTTGACTTGGATTGCTTTAGGATGTTACTTTTGCATGGACGATTTTGTTTTACTGTTTAATCACTTGACCGTGCTTGTAAGCTACAATATTTATTGTGTATTTTTAGGTTTTTCTGTGTAATTTTCTAGTATGGAAACAGGGGATGAACTGAAGACCCCTCTATGGAGAAGGTTTATGGTTTGAATGAGTCTGTGAATAAAACATGCGTCCTGCCTTTAAATGCAAATGAAACTTGTGGTGCTACTTGAATCAGATATGCCTGATGATTCTAAAATTCCTGCTTCTTGTTATAGATTCCAAAGAAAGGAAAGATTTATTCAGTAAATGAAGGAAATGCTAAGAATTGGGATAGTCCAACAGCCAAGTATGTAGCATTCTTTCAAGTAATCTTGTGGTTTTCAGTTGATTATTTAGTATTTACTGAAGTTCACTGATATAATCTGGCTTTAGGTATGTGGATAAATGCAAATTCCCCAAGGATGGTTCTTCACCAAAATCTCTGAGATACATTGGAAGGTGTCATGGACATGTCTCATTACAATTAATTATTCTAGCTTCGACCTTATCATATCTTTATGTTAAATGAAGATACCATTCTATTATAAATGATAAGAGGGTGTCAGTGATCAATCATTCACCAGTGTTTGCGTATTGGCTTCTAAATTGTTTCTTGTGAGCTTTTGCTTTCAAAGCTTCTTGTGCCTTGGTTTCTGAGTTTAATCCATCAAATTTTTTGCTACTGATTTATTTTTGACGTCTAATTTTATTGTCTTCAATATAAATTCCTAATTTCTGCTACTAATAACTTGTGAGCAGCATGGTAGCTGATGTGCATCGCACATTACTCTATGGTGGAGTGTTTATGTACCCTGGTGATAAGAAGAGCCCCAATGGCAAATTGCGGTAGGCATGTTGGACCTTTAGCATTAGTATTTAATATTTATGGAGACAGTTGGTCTCCTTTTCCTTTAATCCATTCTCTGGATCTAGCTAATGCGACACTCTGATTAAATGTGTGTTAACTAGGGTTCTATACGAAGTCTTTCCAATGTCATTTCTGATGGAACAAGCAGGGGGCCAGTCATTCACGGGCAAGCAACGGGTATTAACCGCACCATATATGTGGTATTAGGATTTGACGATGACAATTTTATAAGAAATATGCGGTTCTCTTGAAAGTTTTCAGTTGTCTTCACTTTCTGTGCATAGCTAATGTATTAATGAATTTGACTTGGAAAACATTATTTCATCTAATCAATGCCTTGACTTGAATCTATAATAAAGAAGGAAAGAGTTACTTGCATCTGTTTCTGTACATTGTTATATGCTGTTACCAATCTTTGCAGGCACTTGATTTGATTCCGAACAAGATACACGAGCGCTCACCAATATTTCTTGGAAGTTATGATGATGTTGAGGAAATCAAAGCTCTCTACGCTGCTCAAGAGTAAAACAAACAAAGCGTTATTCTCTTCCTGCATACTTAAATAGTCCTGATTATCTTGTGGATACTTTACTCTACAGCTGGTGTCTCTCTAACTTTCTTCGAATGTAATGATACCATTCCTTATGCTCAAGTCTGGTTGACACGCTCTTGAAATAAATGATAAAATGACATGATTTTCATTACATGTTACATTACAACTAGGGCATAGAATCTGATCATGAAGGGAGTAGACTGTAGCTGTAGTTTGAGACTAGAAAGTTGTACTTGTGAAACCTTGTTTACTGATTGACTACCACCCCTGTAAATTTATGAAGAAAGTGTGACTTTCTTCTGTTGCAATTGGTTGGTGGTGGTTACTAGTTAGTAATCAGCCACTTGTGGGGTATATATACTCAAAACTCCGGATATGTTCTAAGAAGAAGAGAAGGAATGGGATTCCATTCATAAAGTTGAAATCTTGAATCTGAATCCGCAAGTTGCAGCCAATTCATTTGCTTGTTTCAAGTTTCTATCAAGTTGTGGGACGGCTCTTACGAGTGGTAGTAGTTTCAGTAAGTTGCGACTTTAACAACATTTTCTTTCAAAGATTGAAAGCATAAACCCTCCATCAGTAGAAACCCACAATATGTCAATAACTACAGACTAGCCACCTGCAATTTTACTGTTACTAAAACCAGAGATTGTGCTCAGGGCATGGTTAATGGTCTGCCGGAAGTCGTTTCAAGTAATTGATGAAATCAAAATTAACGTGCAATGCTTTCCTGTTTTGTCTTTAAGGGTCGATGGGAATTGACCACAGGATGGCTAATTAGTCGCTGGTTTGTAATCATAAAAAAGATTAATAGTTCAATTAACTACATAACGTTTACTTTCTTTATGTGCATAAAATAATAAATGTCAATTTATAAAATTAAAATCAAATCACATATGTAAAAACATTCTCGAATAAAAGATTACTGATGAATAAACTTTTAATTTTTAAAATTATATGTATGAAATAATAATAAATTTTTATTATAATAAAAAATTAATTTACAAATATTAAAAGTTCTTCATACTTAATATATTTTAGCCATTTAAAATTTATGAACATTGGATATCTCTCTAATCTACGGAGAGTAACTATAACTTTTTAAATTATGGGTATTAATATATATGGGGTTAATTGGTACAAACCGACCGACTTTTAGTTAAAAAAGTTACCATTTACACTTCCAACTTTTAACAAAATTTCAAGTTACAGTCCAACGTTCCAAACAATTTAGTCATTCTACATGGAAGCTCGTAACAAGAATCCAATGCTAGCTCCAAAGCCAAGCGTTGTTGTCGTCCGCACCTCTTGCACCTCCATGCAACAACTAGGGATTGCAAATGTGGCCCCATGGGTCGGCCCGACTTTAGGCTGAGTTGATTGGGCCACAGGTCTAGATTGCCTGACTTCGATCCAGCTTGACCTGTAGTCCGACAGAAAGGTAACAAATGACATTGTTTTGTCAATTTTTTTTGAAAAAACATAAAGTCAGGTCAAATCAGGCCACTCGTGGCCCGTCAAGCTGGGGGCTGGGACCGGGCAGCTCCTAGCCTGTGGCCCGCCCTCCTGGCCAGACCTATTGTCATCCCTAGTAACAATGTCATCTCTCTCTATTGTTTAACGCATTGTTTAGCATGTCGTCATCTGTGTTCTTCGTATTTGGATGTCCTCCCCCGAAGCTTGGTCACAATTCAAGCTCACCATCCCTCGTCCAAACTATTAGTTCACCTGTAAGAATAGATAAGAAATGGAATGATGATTTTTTAAGAATAGAATATGTGACGGTCCCAAAATATTAAACCGTAATTAACCAAGTAAATCTCAAAATATAACATTAATCCTCAATTAAATTCCTCATTAGT
>JAOQMM010000006.1:8743520-8755693 GCA_027563515.1 Erythroxylum platyclados
TTTAAATTTGAGTGAGTTTTTTACGCAAATTTTAAAGTTGTTTATGGTCAAACTAAACTTGTCTAATCATTGGAATAATATGCCTTTTAGTGATACTCAATACAACCTTTTGCATCTTGCTATCATGGTGTTGACATACATCTTACATGTTCTCATTAAAGTTTATGAGACGTTAGTCAACTCAAGATGTCAATACATTTTTTCATCTATATGATTTTGACACATCTCTAAAACTTTGTCACCGAGTCCTTAACAGGGATTATAATAAAAATTGCATAATGGGCAGACAATGTTTCCTTTCTAACTTTGAGAACTCTTCTTAAACATAACCTATGTTTAAGAAATTTGGTTCACTTACTTAGTATCAACTATACTAAAAAAGGTAAATTCCACTCAAAACAAAATATAAATATAAGAAAAACAAGTAATTAATCATATATCATGACTGCCAAATGAGATTAGGACTTTAATCATGCATTTGGTTACTCTCATTATTTTATTCGGAATAATGGCCCTCACTACGATTTGGAAAGTTACTCTAATCTTTCTAGTGGGCTAGGATCTTATTCAAATATAGTTGATCTTTAGTTTGCTCAACAAACCAACTGAACTCAAATTAGCTATTATCAATCACATCTCATATAACTCTTAGATTCGCTAGTTGACAACTCTTGCCAAAACATATCTAATATGTTATTCCTAATCCTGCCTCTAAATTCATGTAATCATGAGTTTGCTCATCTAAATCACACAAATTTAGTTAAGTAGAACCTCTATTATAGGACTAAACATATTCGGGTTAAAGTAATGTTGAGTTTGCTCAACAAGCCTAACAATAAATAGAACTCTGGTTTATTCTTGTAACAATGAAAGGCAACAATCACGTTTTCAATATGTATTTAATATTGTAACTAGGTATTTAATTTTATTCGTCTCATAAAACACAAATTACATGTAAAATATCACACATATAAAACATACAATTTAATATGCATCCAGTGTATATATCAAACATATAAATAAAGTATTCAACTTTTACACTCATAATAAAATTGTATGCATAAAATATCAAGCTTCATTTGATTCAAGTTATTGATTTTTATAATCTAAAATAATATTTCCAACTCTTTGAAAAAAATTAAATTAGATTAAACATATTGATTCCTAAATGAATTAAATTCATATTCCAAATAGAAATTTAATTTGATTTAAAAAAAATTTAAATTCAATTGGAAACTATTTCCAATTATTTTGACTTCTTAAAAAAAATTTAATTCAAAACAATTTTCAATAAATTATTCTTCTTACTTATTATAATTTAGAAAAACTCTTTTTTCAAAATTATATGAGTAACATATTCTAATCCAATTAGAAAAATATTTAAAATCTAATTAGAAATTACCATCTCTAATCTCATTAGAAATTACTTTTCTTTAATTAGAAAACTATTTTCTAATATTAAAAGAAAACTACTTTAAAACTTAAGTAAACACTTTTGAATTTAATTAAGAAAGTCCTCTATATTATTTATTTAGAGAGTGATTTCTTAATTAATTAAAAAAGCATTTAATAAATTAGAAAACTATTTTAAAAATACTAAAGAAAACTCATTTTTCTTAATTAATAAATGAAAACACTATTCAAAATTTAACTAAGAAAAATATTTTTTTAAAAATCAAGAAACTTATTATTCATAAATAAAGAAACAATTTTTAATTAAAACTAATTAATTCTAATTTTAGAAACTATTTTTCTAAAAATAATTAGGAGTCAATATAATTATTAATCTTAACCATATTAAGAAAAATAATTACTTTAATTTTAGAATTGAATTGATAATTAATTTAATTTAATAATTTATCTCCTTGAAAATTTAAACTAATCCTAAAAAAACCCTTTTAAAATAATTTTCAAGTAATTAGAAAACACTTTTTCAATTTTATCATGGACTTAAACCTACTTTATTTTAATTAAACTAATTTAATTTCAAGAAGGCTTAAAAATATTAATAAAAGAATGACGCGCCAGAGTATTTCTGTACAGGGCGTGCGACTGATAGACGCTTGTTTTCCTATGGGATGCGCGTCTCACACTTGCCCCATCGTTTTCAAATTAGGGTTTCATAAATTTTGTTTTCCGTCATCGTTGCTATGTGTCTTCTCCACCGACGTCTCACACCGCCAGTTTGCCGCCACCATCGCCTGCTTCCTTTCTCGCAGCGGCACGACTGGACAAGTTTCTAGAGTCTGGTGCCGTAATCGTCAGTGAAAATGCAGCAGCCAGCCAGCGTCTCCAATCTCTGGCAACTACTGCAGTCCACCACCACAGGAACCGCTAGCCATGCATCTTCTCTAACGCGTGTCAACAAACCAAGGCCCAAAAACTCAACCATTCCAGTCCAAGCTCTCCATTCAAAATCAAGACCCATATTCACAGAAATCACAAAACATGCAATGCGTTTTCTAGAACACAAAACAATAATAATAATAATAAAAGTAAGGCATGCATTCCAGAACAAACGCAACGGCAATAGACGCAAATTGAATTTTTCATAGCAAAACAAAAAGGGGAACTTATTGAATTGGGTTTCATAAATCAAGCGTCCACGGATTTTTGTAAATTTCTAGGTTTAATTGTTTCTAATATTTAACGATATATGAAACTAATTTCACATCATTCATATTGGTAATTCAATTCTAAATTAAACGTCAGGTTTTAGAATATTCAATCCAAACTTTTCAGATTGTTTAATCATGCAACATTTGCGACTAATTTGAAAATTAATCAGTAACAATCAAATTATAAAATTAAAGATTTCTTTATACTAATGCTAGAAAATTGGGATCAAATCAGATCCTGACTGCAGCGTAATAATTAAAAAAATTTTCATATTTTGATTTTTTAAAAATTAAGATCACTTTAACTCTATAAAATGATTAACTTATGAATAATAAAAAAGCATGAATTTTAGGTCCGTACCTTATTTTGAAGCTTGATCCTTTTCATGTTGTATCCCTCAAATCATTTTGGAAACTAATTCATCTTAAGCACTGTAGCCGTACAAATGTCCAGCCTCTAACAGTATCCACTAAACAAGTTGAGAAAGCCATATAACTCTTACAGCGAAAGTTAAGTAAGAAGTGTTAGCTCCATTAGAGTTTAAGCCTATTAATAATAAGTTTTGGACATTTTAATAATTTTATTGAAATTAAATTCTAATTTCAATTAAACTTTAACTAAAATTACAAATAATTTTAATTAAATACCAGTTATGCCCAAATAAGTTTCAATATCTCATATTGATCCTTATTTATTTATTTATTAAATATCTTATATTTAATCATAAAGTTTCTCAAAATTTACAATCAAGTCCAACTTGATTAAAAATATCTTTGCTCTCTTTGACCCATTCTATATGCGAAACTCATAAGTTCCCACATATGTTGGCAATGATTATAAATTCTAATTCTAATTTATAATTAAAATTAAATAAATTAAAAAATCCTTTTAATTTATCTTTAATTCTTCAATTAAACAATTTATAATCATAGATCAATATTGGCGTCTAACAATACATCATGACTACCTAAATATTTAGGAATGTCAAAGTGGGTTTGATTAATATTTCCTTGTATGATTTTTTCGTATAATTTAATCCTTTCATCATACAATATTCTGATTAGACAGAACTTAAAATTAATGTCTACTCTTTTTGAGTCCAATCGTAATAGTTCTCTGCTATTAGCTATTGATTCAATTAATGACATTTGTAAACTATTTACAAAGTATCATTCCTCCTTTCCAAGGATTTCGAATCAATACTAGTCGAGAACAACAGGACAGTCTCCCTAATTATTTTAGGGTGATGTATTATATCTTAATCACACAACAACCTCTATATAGTTCATACTACATACAATGACTATCGACTGAATGACCTATGGCAATGCAATATAATCGAATAACTAAAATAGCAAAATAAAAAAATTAGCCAATAAAATAATGGTACCTAGAATTTGAATCCACTATACTATATCTTATGCAATTATGATTTTATTAATTAATTTATTCAAAAGTTCATTGGACCATGGAAATTCTTCAATTATGCTAATATCTCACTCATAACTATTAACACATAATCTTAGATTGATTAATTGATATATCCTTTTAACTAAAAGCCCTATAATCACATTAATCGGTTTATAAATTTTACAATTATGTTTTACCCTAATTTGAAATATTTATGTCAATTATAGATTTGCATGAAAATCATTTTAATTATGCTAGATATATTTACACATTGGATTTCTCAATCACAATTGCATAAAATCATACAAAAATTAGTATATGCCAACAATATAAATTCAAAAATAAATAAGAACATATAAATAAATCTCAATAAAACTAAAGAATAAATTGAATTAAGATAAAGTCCCTTAAAGATCCATATTAACGTTCATACAATCTAAATACTAAAAGAATTGATCTCATAATCATATAAAACAAAATATCAAAATTAAAGAAAAAGCTAAAAATCAAGGATGACATTATTGAAATCTCTAAAATCTCTTAAAACTTCATTGTAAATTTATGAAAATTCACTCCAATGGGATTTCATTAGTTGTTTCTCATTCTCTATGTCATTCTAAAGTAGTAAAGTTTCTCCTTATGTTTCATAAGCCTCCTCTATCTTCTTTCAGTCAATATTATCTTTTAAATTTTGAAATTTAGATTTTGGGAGATACATGGGCATCAATATAGGCATGTTGATGATCGTGTTCTTTAAATAGACATGCGATGATATTCGTAGTCGACATGTGCACAAGCACAATTGTGTAACATTAATATGGTCTTCTCTATAATTAGCACGAGTATTTTCTACAAGAAATACTCATCACATCTCTAAACTCTTAAACACGTCTGTGTTGATGTTTTACACTTTATAACTCAAATCAAAACAACTCCAAATTGCCTTAAACTTTTATGAATTCATTTCTTTTTTCTCCAAGTGAGTGAATTAGTCCTGGAAACAAAATATAAACAACTTAAGTACTAAAATCAATAAAAAATTTAAATAAATAAGCAAAATACATTAAATACAAGACTGGAAATATAAATAAATCACCACTTATCACTCATCACTATAAGCAAATGATATAATAAAACGTCTGCGAGACTTCTTGTATCCACCAATATTTTCTTGACCAAGGAATTAGATATTGATAGAGTCATGAGGATGGATTAGTGACCTATTGTTTGTTTCATCCTTTTATAAAGAATGTTATGATCAAGTCATTTGTTCATATAACGGCTTTCTTTGATTGTGATTTTGGCTTTCCTAGTGCTCGACCTCCATATAGGATTCCTTGTTATTGTCTTTTAAGAAATGACTCAAGCTTCCTTTTTTCACCAAGTTATTAGCTTCCATTTAAAGATTTTATAGTCCTTGATTTCATACTTAATATTCCAACAGAAGCAATAGTATAGTTTATTGTAACTTTTAGCAGGGTTAATGGCTGTTCTTTTTGGTTTCTAAACTAAAATATTATCAAGGGTGTAGTCGATAACCTTATTGAGGGTATACTAAATATTGAAAGATCTTCCTCTATCCTTCATTAATTTTTATTTTTATTTTTTAATCATTCTATATGTGGCTTCTTCTTCTTCTTGGTTTCATTAACCAAAGACACATCTCTCTTCCTATTTAAGTTATACTAATTAGTGAGTTTTCTTATGTTATGTTCACCATCCTTCATATTTATGAATTTCTTCTCCCTAATATGTACCTCCTAAAAACTTTAAGGTTGCCTTTTCTACATCAAGTTCTATAGAGGTTGACAAATATTGAGCCCATTTGTAAAAATTGTCACTACGACCCTACATCGAGGCTAGGATTTAGGTTTTATGAAAAATACAATGTTGTAAGTAATCCCTTATGCTGTCTTCTCACCTTTAGATTAGTGAAATAGGTAGATAGAGTATTTGGTTTTGTGCCTTTTATTAGCAAAGTGTGACATAAATATGGTAATTAATTGTTAAAAGGTGGTCATTAAGGCTAAAAATATGATCTAGAGACCATGATTATTTCACAATAGTTAGTATGCAATAGAAGGTTTCTCATTTTATGGCATTAGATGTGAAATGCAAATCAATGAGTTTTCTATATTAATGCATGTGTGATGCATGTTATCATAAATTTCTAGGATTAGCACCTTGAATCTAAGTGATAATGGCTCCACTAGGACATCAAATATTATTGAGCTATTAGTTACTAAGCTGGCCTCCAATGTATCATGATCCAATAATATTAATTGTAAAGGTGATAACATGCCTACCATTGACGATGATCATGGATTGTGAGTCTATTTCCTTCATGTGTAAGTTGTCTCTTTTGAAATATTTACCTGAATTATAGCTGCAACATCATAATTTCAATGACCTTATCCTCATGTTGCTCTTTAGCCTAAGGGGGTTCAGGGATATTGATCGTTCCAATAAGGTTTATAGATGGATCACTTCCTTGGATGCCCAGAATATTAGAAGATTTCAAAACGGTTTTTCACACATATTGCTAAATTATGTAGATTTTATTTAGAGTAAGCTTATTATATTGGTCTAAAGTTCACAGGCTTATAAAAGAGTTGGAGTGTTCTAATAAAGACACTCTTAACTTAGTGAGAGATAAAGGGTACTATGTAAAAAAAATATCTAATTGGACTTAATTATAATACCTAAGAGAATTTACTCTATGCATCTCCCTTTTGTAAGTAATCTTTCAAGAAGTGTAGTTGAACTCTAACTATCTTAATATATTTGGATCCAACTTCTACCAAGTTGCTTAATTATTCTTTGATTAAGACTCTACCTTCCCATATGGATGAATCCTATCTTAACTAAATTTACTATTTTTGGGTAATTAAACTCTGATGCGGACATGAGATCCACAATAAATGAGGGTAATAAATAATACTAAATTATACTCATTTTGCACACTCATTAAAGGTGTATCATTTTTTAAACTTAAAACTTTAGCCTTCTAGTTTCTACGTCTTATTAAAAGGCTTAGTTGTCTTCCTAAAACCAAGGCTATAGTTTAAGGAATTTATTTCTTGGGTTGAATTTTGATTAACATTGACTTCAATATTTTTTTTGTGTATTTTATATTACCGAACTTTATTTTTCTCTTAAACTTACGTCTTATAATTTTATTATTTTTATTTTATAATACTTTAAGTACTTTTTAGGTCTAAAGTTTGTTATTTTAGTGATTTTTATATATTTTTTTAAAGAGGTTGATTATACACCTAGACTAAAAACTTGTGATTTTAGAATTTTTATTTTTCATCTTAGAATCTAATTATCCTATTGGACCTTAGGTGATGATCTTAACATTTTTATTTAACTTTAGAGAGCTTGATTTTTCTTTTAGACTTAAAGTATATTGGTCAAAGATTTTTATTTCTTCCTAAGGTCAAGTGTGCATTTTACACCTTAATATTTTTTTTTGGAAAATAAGTAATATATGCATTCAAAAAGGTAGAAATTACAAAAGGAAGTGAGAATCATCTCCAACAGTTGGAGTTTGTACAAACTAGCTAACTACAAAATCTGTTAACACTTGTAAACTCATTGTTTATATTCTAATTAGTTGCCTAATACAAGATGAGATGAGTTTTTTATGAGACTGTCAAAAAAGTCATCTTAAACTTGAGACAGAACTCCATCCAGGTGTACTTACTGTAAAGTTCAGATTTCCCAAATAACTTAGTGTTTCTCATCATCTATATGAAATGTACAAGCATTGCAAAATCAGCTTTAAACACCTTTAGATCCTCCTTGCTTTTCCATTTGAGACCAACTATCCAATACAAATAGTCTTCCCAGTTGAGGTTCTTATCCTGTAGCTCAAATAAGCTGAGAAATTTTCTCCATAGTGGTCTTGTATGATAGCACTTGAAGAAGATGTAATCAACTGATTCTTCCTCACTAGTGCATAGGGAACAAAACTTATCCGAGATTTGAAATTTTATCCTATCTCTAGTATTTAGCTTTTGCCTAGCGGTTAAACAAAGTATGAAAGAGTGTGTAGGTGTTGTTCCAAAACTCCATATCAACTTGTAAAAGGGAACATGATATGTGGACCAAGCAGCATCTGTTTACATGACTGAGCAGTAAACTTATATAAATTATGTAACTCCCATCTAACTTCATCATTTTTGCCTCAGATCTAGTGAATAATCTGGCATACAATCTGCTATTGGACTGATTCCTCTACCTGTATGAAATGGCCAATACCTATTGTCATTTCGAAAAAAATATGTGCATCTTGGTATTTTCAGGGATTAACCTTATTAGAGTTGTAAAATATTGAGTCTTGCATAAAGCCCAAGAGAATGCCAATTGTCAAACCAAAATTTTGTGCTTTTTCCATCTCTAATGTAATGCTTGATATGAGGATGCATAAATGATCTGGTACATAAGATTTGTTGAAAGGTGTAGGATTGAGTACTTTTTTTAGCCATAGACTAAATGTTTCCTTGTTTGACATGAAACATTTGTACCCATTTCACCCAGAGACTCTCCTTATCATAGCAAATCCTTCGCAGCCTTTTAACTAACAATACCTTGCTTATTCTGCTAGCTGAGTTGATACCTAATCCACCATATTCTTTGGGTAGACAAATGACACTCCATTTGACTTTAGAAGTCTTTTTACCGCTAAGATTTTGTCCATGCCATATGAAATCTCTTATACTTCTATCAATCTTCCTCAACACCTCTTTAGGAATTGCTAAGTTTGGCAACCAATAGATGTGTAGGTTATTGAAAATGGATATAGCTAGCTATAACCTTCCACCATAAGACAGAAATATATTGCTCCAGTTAGAGATTCTTTTATAAGCTTTGTCTATAAGTGGCTTGCATTCAGCTTCCTTGTAGAGATGGGAACTCCTGTTTAATTAAAAGGTAATTGTTGTATAGGAAGCCTTACGTCAATGATCACCTTTGAGAATTCTATTGTAATTTGCTTGGAAAGGTAAGTAGAACTCTTTTGAGGGTTAAATTTCAGACCTGAAACTTCCTGGAATCTCAGCAGAGAAGTTAAGATTACCTCTACTAAAGTAGTGTCATTAGCATATAGCATGAGTAGTTCATCTACAAAATAAAGTTGAGTGATATTGAGCTCTCGACAATGATAATGATATTTGAAATTTGTTCTTTCATCAATATACATTTGAGTAAATCTTTGAAAAACTTTCATAGAGATAGTGAATAGGTAGGGAGAAAGAGAATCTGCCTGCCTAATTCCCTTAGCTGCTTGATAAAGATGAGTAGGTTCCCCATTATTAATATTAAGAATGAAACAGTTGATATGCAAAAATAGATCCAGCTAACGAACTTTCCAGGATATCCAAAAGCATGGAGAGCATTGATAATGAAACCTCAGTCAACTGTATCATATGCTTTAGTGGTCTATTTTGAGAGCACAACTTCTAACATGTTCCTTATGATTATAGTCTTTGAACAATTCTTGAGCTAGCATAATATTGTCACCCATATTCCTACCTAGAAAATATGCACCTTGACTATGATTAATTATCCGAGGCAAAGTATTTCTTAATCTATTAGCAAGGATCCTAGAAATGACCTTATATAGTACAATGTAATAAGCTATTGGTCTATAGTCATTTAGCTTCTTTGGATTGGGGATCTTAGGCACCAAGGCAAGAAATGTCTTGTTATTTTTAGTAAGTAATCTGCCACTGCTGAAGAACTCTTTTACTACCTTAATAACTGGTAATTGAAAAAGGTTCCATTTCTCTTGAAAGAACCTGACATTAAAGCCATTTAGCCTAGGAGACTTATCTGGATGAAATTAAAATAGCATCTCTCTTATCTCTTCACTTATGACTTCCCTAATTAGTGCATATTCTTGATCTTGTTTAATGGAACCAACCATTCAACTAGTTAGACAGCTAGGAAGACTTACAGTGTGAGTAGATACCCCATTTATTGCTAGAAAGTGACTTTTGGCCATTCTTTTCAGTTCCTCTTGCTCATTTATCTTCATGCCATTCTCATTCTCTAGATAAACTATTCTGTTTCTGTTTCTCCTACCTTGAATCTCACTAAAAAAAGTATTTCAAATTTCTATCTCCTTGTTGCAACTATTGGATTCTGGACTTTTGTTTCAACTTCTCTCTATATACCTTAATGATCTCCAAGTAACTGCACAATTTTGATTTCTCTTTCTCTAAGAGTGAGGAATTAGTGGGATCCTTGGCTAAAAGCTTCTGGGTTAATGACAGATTCTTGAGGACATGCTATTTACTGAATTTTAAAGGGTCTGTATTAAGCTTAAGAAGCTTAATGCATTCAACTTTGATATATTTCAGCATTTGAACACATTGGAAAGTTTTAGAACCCTACACATTCATACCAACATCATTTGCAATAACTGAATCAATTTAAGAGTGTTTTAGTAGGGAGTTGAAGGACCTAAAAGTTGATCTTCGTTTGATTAAGCTACGATTGATACATATCCTAATAGAAGTATGATTAGAAAATAGTGGTTCCTCAAACACTGAAGATCTTTCAGTTACTTGATTTAGCTAGTTATTGTTTACTAAACACCTATCCAACTTTCTTTAAACAATTTTAGTGCCCTTCAGGTGACTATTTCATGTGAATATAGCCCTTTGATATATAAGATCAAGAAGTCCAAGAGAAGAAGTTAATGTAATCAGTTCTCTAGTATCAGCATATGTAACTTTCCTTGTCCCTAAGGCTTCAGAAGAAGATAATAAGTAGTTAAAATCCCCCGCCACCGTCCACAGAATAGATGTGTTTATGTCAATATTCTGTAATTCTTTCCATAAGCTTACCCTTTTAAATTCCCAATTAGCAGCATAAAGTACAGTTATAGCTATAGGAATAGCGAGTGACTTTAGAATAAGTTCACAATGAATTAGTTGATCAATGTAGTACCAGTTAAAAAGAACAAGGTGAGATGGATCTATTGTGACTATAATCCTTCCATTAGGATGCTTAGAGTGATTGCTCAAGATTTTCCAATATGTTAAGATAAATTTCATCTCACTTAGAAAAACTTCCTCTTTAATCTTAATTTCCACTAAACCAACATAATAAGACTGAAGATAATCCTTTAAAGCTAGTTGTTTAGTGGGACAATTTAGTCCTTTAACATTCCATATTGTGCTAACCATTAAGATTGAGAGGACATAGTCCTTCTAATAGTTTTTTTACTTTTAGTCCCTGTTGCCTGCCACTTTTTCATGCTGCATTTTAGTTTCATTGTTGCCCTCTTCATTAACATGATTGACAACACCTGGGGTAGCTAATTTATCATCTTTTGTTACTTCAGTTATCGCATGACTGATTGTCTGATTGCTTTTTTCCGTTTACAACTTCTTTTGCCTTATCTGCTGAATCTGAGATATAGCCTTTTGCATATTTTCTTCTGCATTATTCTGTCGAGTTTTCATTGAAGTCACCTACTGCTGATTTTCTGCCTTATCCTCCAATTCAGAACTTTCAGATGAGGAAATAGTATGCTTATTACCTTTCTCTTCTTCATAGCTATGATTGTCATTAGACTCAATAATCTTAACAATTTCTGCTAGCTAATTCCATATGACTACTAATTATCCTTCCCGAGTTGGCTAGACAAGTTGCTTGATGAATTTTAGCATTTTCCATTTCATAATCAGCTTCCATTGCTTCGGGTGCACTTGAATGCTAATTTCTTTCATTGACTACCTCATTAACATTTCTCTTTGGGTTCCACATTTTAGTAACATGTTTCATATATGGCTTCCATGGATAGGATAATTCTGTCTTCCATCAAATCTCTACTAGAATTAAGGGGCGGTTGATTCAAATGAGGTAATGGGAATAGGAATAGGAATGAATATAGTGAGAATGGGAATGGATATAATCATTATAAATATGATAGTTGGTTAAAACAAAGAAATGATTACCATTACCATTAATAGCGGTTGGTTTGTAGAAAATATTGAAAAATAAAATTTATTATATTTTTATTTATTTATTTATTATATTTTTATTTATTTATTTATTTATTTTATTTATTTACAATATAATAATAATAATTAATTATTGTAATTAATTAAAATATTTTAATTAATTAA
>JAOQMM010000006.1:8831720-8844055 GCA_027563515.1 Erythroxylum platyclados
CCCTTTTACCCTAAACACCGATTAATTTTATTTCATTAACTTTACACACACTCCCTGTGGGATCGACCTAGACTCACCACTACTACAGTAGTAAATCTAGTTATTTTATTTTGGTAGCGTAACGACGCGCTATCACCAAGAACTTAGCTCAAAAATAGAAACAAAAATAAAGCCCTACTTGGATTAACATCCATAATATTCCATTGGAATACTAAATTGAATATGGTCTAAGCTACCTCCCTAGTTTTGTCGGGAAGCCTCTTTGTTTTATTGAGGTTACAACAACAATGTCAAGAATCATTTATACAAGGTTTTATGTCCTAATAAACATTGATTAAAAACTACATAATTTAATCCCTTTTTTTAGGCTTGACGAAGAAGAAAACATGTTTGAAGACCAAGTTTCTATAAACTACCCGTGGAGACTTGAAACCTCTAAGAATAATGAATGTAAGAAGCCTTTGGTTCGCAAATTTAAGACATGATACTATGATAAGTTAACTCAAATGGAATCTGTGAAAGATAATAAACCTAATAAGGTCCTAAACAGAGAAAATTAGGTCCAATCTTCTGCTTTGGACGATGGGGAAATAGTAGTACTAAGATGGATTTTAACAATCAGTTGAACATGCCTACTATCATTGAAGCTCCAACACACAACATGGAACCCACCACAAGTCAAGGATGTAACAAACAAAGACATGATGTTATAGCATAAAAAAGAGGACACTAGAGCCAACACTCCTAAAAGGAAACTAGGCCTTGATTTAAAAATGGGAGTAAGCAATCTCATCCAAGGAAGCATATAAGATATTCAAGAGGAGAACACCAAATTCAGGACAATTTTTAAAATAAAATTAGATACAAAAAAAAAGGCTTCATCCTCCTATAATTAATGGCTTTGTTTACTTTGAATATTAGTGGGCTTAATAACCTCTCAAAGAAAAAAGCACTACTTGATTACCTAGAAATAATTAAGCTCAATATAGTAATTTTGTTCGAAACTAAGCTAGTAGAAAATAAATGTAAGAGTCTTTTGTTTCTAAAAAGGGTTGTAGGATCATCACCAACCACTAGAACCACTTCTATGGGAGAATATTTGTTGCTTTTGACTTTAATGGAGTCTTTCATCTCTGATCAACACATCCATATGATAGTCAAGCTGAAAAAAGAGGGCTTAAGCTTTTAAGTCACTTTCATATATGCTTCAAACTATGCTTTTTGAAGGACCTCCTTATAGAATATTCTGAACAATTTGGGATCTTCTATAAACGCATCCTGGCTAATTTTAGGAGACTTCAATAGTACACCCATAAGAGGCAGAAGGAAATGTAAAACTTAAGAACTATAATGAGGATATAAGGAACTATATTGCTCAACTGTAGATGACTAATCTAAAAATGGATAGTTATTTATTTACATGGTTGAATAAGCAGGAGGGTATATGGTATTTAAGGAAAAAATTGGACAGAGCTCTTATAAATGTTCCTTGGTTACTTGAATTTTAGAATAATAAAGCAACTTTTTCCAATTCCCTTATATTGGATCACTCACCTATCTTAGTCAATATTTTAGATGATATTAGGAAACAACACTCTCCATTCAGGTTTAACAACTACCTAGTGGAGTGTGAGGGGTTTGAAAATTCTATCCAAGTTAGTCTTAATGCAATAGTTTAAGGCTACAAAATGTACATCTATCATAAGAGGATCTAGCTTACAAAGATGGAACTAAAAAATCAATAAGATTCATTTTTGCAATATGACCAATGTTATAACTAAGACTAGGAAGAATCTCTCTAGAATCCAAGACGTCATCTATCAAAATCCTAGTGATGATTTCCTTAAATTGTTAGAGAGGGAGGCCTTATCATCTCATAATTAAGCAGTAGAATCTAACTATTCTCTACTCCAACTGAGATCTATAATCTTATAGCTAAAAGAAGGGGATAGATGCTCCAATTTCTTCTTTAAATCAATCTTTGCAAGAAATGACACTAGCAAAATATTCACCCTTATATATTACAATGGTTTTCTCTTTAATACTAATGAAGAGTTGAAGCTAGAAGCTTATCAATATTTTCCATCTGCTTATGCTTCCTCCAATGTTATCTCATCTTCATTGTCTTTATTATGGGATATCATAAAGGAGCAAATTTCCCATTAGGAGGTTAAATTTTTTATCGCACCCTTCAATGCTCTTAATGTTGAGAAAGCACTCTTTAAACTTCATCCCTGCAAAGCATCAAGTTTAAATGGCTTTAATGCCTTTTTTTTTTCAAAAATCATGGCCCTTAATCAATAACTTGGTAACTGATGATGTTTTGGAGTTCTTCAAGACCCTTTTAAAGGAGATCAAAAAAACATTTGCAAGTCATATCCCTAAAGTTTTGTCCCCTAACTTTTTGAAAGACTTCAGGCCTATTTCTTATTGCAATAAAATGTGAAACGTCGTTTCTGAACTACTCTCTAATAGGCTTAAGATTATGTTACCTCACTATATAGACTCTTCTTAAGGAGCTTTTATTAAAGGAAGACAAATAGGAGATAATATCCTTCTAGCTCAAGAATCCTTTAAGTGATATAATAAAAAGAAATATAGGAAAGATTGTCCATTTAAAATAGACTTTCATAAAGCCTTTCACACTATATAATGGAGCTTTATACTGAAGTCACTTAGAGCATTTGACTTCCTTATCACATTGTGTTTCAATTATTTCTTTTGTATCTTTGTTAATAATGAACCTACTAAAGTGATAAAGCGTGTTAGAGGTGTGAGACAATGGAACTCCTTTTCTCTATACTTGTTCACCTTAGAGATGGAAGTCCTAAATAGGCTGATAAAGTTTGTTAGTACTAAAAAAAAATTCCACTCCAAATGCAAAAGGATGGGGATTGTGAATTTATCTTTTGTTAAATACCTTATTCTCTTTTCTAAAGATAAACTAGGTTCAGTCAAGGCTCTAATGACAAATGTAGACACCTTTAAGGACATCTCAAGGTTGTCCATTAATAAGAATAAAAGTCTCTTAATCCTATCCTTTAGGGCACATCAAGTAGCAAATTGGCTCTTAACAATCACCGTTCTGAAAGTTACCAAGCCTCCAATCATATATTTAGGTATGCTTATTTCACCAAAAAGACCATCCCTAACATTGTTCCAACACTAATTGAAAAGGTATAGAGAAGGATCTCTAACTGGTGCAATCACTCATTAGCTTTCGCAGGTAAGATTCAACTCCTAAACTCAATGACAAAAAGTCTCCTTTCTTACCTAAATAAGTCATTAAGACATTGGACAAAATTACGAGAAAATTCTTATAGTTTGGTGACATCTCCAAGAGTGTTTCTACTAAGGTTAAATGAACTGAATTATGTAACCCAAAGCAAGAGGTAGGTCTAAGTATTAAATATATATATGAGGCAAACAAAACCTTATTAAGCAAATGTGGAGGTTTTTTAAGGGTAAGAAGGCTTTATGAGTCAAGGGGCTTCATGAATACCACATAAATAGCACTACCTTCTAGTGTATATAACCCCACTACAACACTTAATGGACCTTGTTAAACCTACTCAAATTAAGGAAGGGTGAGGAACCAATTTTCATTTAATATAGGTAATGGAAAATCTACTTTCTTTTGGCATGGTTAATAGACACAATGGTGGCCCCTCAGGTATCCAAATGAACTAAACCCTTTTAGAGATGTTATACATGATAATGCCCTAGTATGGTAAGCTCTAACTACCTTTCGATACCAATTGGAGCAAAGACTAAGGAGTAACATTATTCAATATCTTCTGGATCTTAATTTTAGTCCCAATCAGAATTACACATTGATATAGCATAGTCACCCATTTGGTTTATTCATCAACTCATTTTGCAGGGAATTCATAGGAGATCACGCTGTCAGAGTAAAGTGGCACTCTCTGGTTTGGGACAAACATGTAAACTTAAAAGTTTCCTTCACTCTATGGTTCGCCTTTAGATAAAGGCTGAACAAAATGGATAAGGTAAATAAGTTCCTAGATATCCCTATTAATTATGTCCTATTCAATGAGACTCTTGAATCAAATGAGCATTTATTTTTTCTATATAAATTCTCTATGCAAATATGGCAGAAGATGTAGTGGCTATGTAATATGGAAAATTCAAGTACTAGCAATTAGGAGAGGGAAACTTGGTTCTCCCAACAACACATGAAACAAAAGGTTGATCAAATTGTGAGCAAGATAGCAACGAGGAACACAATGCATGCCATTTGGTGTGAAACAAATAAAAGAAAACTTTAAGATTCTTTTGAAGACAACAGTGTGTTACTACAAGAGCTGCTAAACACTACTAGACTGCAAATTATGGCCAATCATCTCCACAAATTATGCAACCAAATTTTACTAACTAAATGGTCACTCTAACGGTTCCCTCAAATAGTCCCAATCTTATTTTCAAGGTTTGCATCAATCTAGCTTATGATCCACAATTATAAGTAACTATTAACTCGAAGCATGACTACATGAAAATATAACAATCATAGAGCCAAACTATTGCTTATTTCACGAACAAAGAGCATGTATGCATAGATGCTGTTCAAGGAAGCAAGATAAAGCCAACACTTACAAGAAAAAAACTTGAGTTAGAACTGATCAAAACTTATATGCATAGATTAGAAGAAAGTTTGAAGCGGATTAGCACTAGTAACCTCATATTGAAATCTTCATAATCACCAATCATGAGCGGGCATGCAAAGCATCCTAGGTTGATCAATGGAAACACGCAAAGAACTCCTTTAAGGACTTATTGGTAGAACTTGGAGGATGCGCAAAGAAATGCCCAAAGTCAATATAACAAAGGGTATAAAGAGTGAAAAGTGTTTTAAAATATCCCATGTAGTATGTTGCAACACGTGTTTTTGCTTGTAAGAATAATACCTCTAATTTTTATAATGAATATACCCTTTAATTAAAAAGAATATATTAACTTAAAAAATATATTAACCTTACACACAAAGTTAAAAGAATACTACTTCAGCCTTTATAATATCATTTCATTTTGATCTAAGATTGAATTAGTTAAAAAAACTATAAAATTTTGATCAAATCATTTTTTAGAAAACGAGTTGTATTTCTTTTTTAAATGCTTTGAATCGATGTATGTGAACTGAAACTTTATTTATGCATTTACATAATTATCTATCTAGTGATACATAAACTATACATATCAATACTATAAAATAAAAATAGTAATAAATTTACTCAACTTTTTAAAATACACATCTATCTTCCAAATGGTTTCGTTAGCGTAATTAAATCTTTAAATATAATAAAACCTTTTGTTCAAATCCAAATCACAATTAAATTTATTGTATGTTAAATAATTATGATAAATATTTTAAAGTGCAATGTATTAGA
Organism: Erythroxylum platyclados; assembly: GCA_027563515.1. Classification (NCBI taxonomy): domain Eukaryota; kingdom Viridiplantae; phylum Streptophyta; class Magnoliopsida; order Malpighiales; family Erythroxylaceae; genus Erythroxylum; species Erythroxylum platyclados. Next base: position 8,837,126 of record JAOQMM010000006.1, read on the forward strand.
ATACAAAAAAGATAAAAGGGTTTAGAATATAAGTGTAAGAAGAAAAAACAAAATAGAAGAGCAAGATACCAAATTTTCTATAACCAAAAATATAACAGGAGAAAATTTTCGAAAAAAAAAATATAACAGGAGAAAGGAAACAACGAAATCATTTTCATCACATTCATCTACATGAAAGTTTGACAATCGTATGTCCTAGATCATCATGCAAGGCGGTTAGGTAGTACGGTTAATGAACATCATAGTTCACCAGATCAAGTTTGTCGATTAGATCCACTTATTCATCTTGCCGAGTACTCTAAATGACAGATTATGTGATGATTACTGTCTATATTTAAGAGTACTGTCAACTGCACCCAAAACTAAAAATACGGGCTTGGTGTGCAAAATTCTCATTAAGCTCACGGAACTAAACTTTTAACATTTGACAAATACAGTTGTAGCATCACAATGTCGAACAAGAAAATATGAGATATCTCCAAAAAGATTACACAACTTCATCGTCATCGCCCAAATTAAGCTGTCCTGAGCGGAGGAGAAACCAATATGACACCATCTCCTCTAACAAATAGAAAGGGTACTGTGCGCCTAGTAGTCTGGATCAAGACAAATCTATGTTAGTGCACAGAACTAGGGAAAGGCCCAGTACAACCCATTTTGTAGTAAAGTTGCAAGAAGAAAACAAACAGTACCAAGTACAAAACAGGGACATCATTTAAAAGGAAGACAAATTGCAAATTATCTCTCCCTCAAAATTATCAATCCTGTAATTAGTCTTGTGCCTCCAACCTCACCATGCCAACTTAATTACAACTTGTTTCTAGAAAACAATGTCTTAGTTACTTTAATGTCCACTAAAGTAATTGAGTTGTATAACCCAACTAATCACAAACACACTTTGCGCAGATATTTTTCTGAAAACATTCTAATAAAAATCTATATGTTTTTTGGATAACTAAAAACTTTTTGCGATTCTATATTAAGATTGTGAAGTTTTATAGCATGCATTTATAAATAAGTATTTATAATTACTGAATCTAAAACTAGTTACATTTTATACATATAAATACACAAAGAGAGGAAAATAATAATAAAAAATGAATCGTTCACATAAAGGTTGTGGTAAACAAAAATCAATATCTGAATTATAGATGTATCTATAATCCTTAACTTCAAATCGAAATTTCCACAAATAATAGACAACAACTATCATACTATAATGAAAATAATCAAATTTTGAAAGATTAAATTTCTACACAATATCCATCATCATGATAATGCAAAGAAAATAATAAGAAAAGTATTGAAATACTGTAAAATTAATTAGCTAATCCAAAATAGAGAGTTATTTGCGAACTTCTTTTTTCCTCAAGAACTTGTAACAAACACTTGCTTCCTTTCATCTATCATCTCTCTTTTGTATGCAAACAAGTAGAATTAAACTCAAACCCTGAGCTATTAGTTTTAATTGTCTACTGTTGTCATGCCAAATTCTAAAGAAAACTTACATAGAAATCTCAATATAGGGTTTTGTAACCCATTAGAATTAGTAATAAAAGGAGCCTAATATGAACTCCGGACGAGATAATCTCTTGCTTCTCTCTACCTCCTGTGATTCTCTGCATGATCAATCTCCTTGGCAAGTTGTTCCCTCTGTCTCTTGCTCAGCTATTTGTTCTCACCTAAGCTCTAGTGCTTCTGCTAGCTTTCCCTCCATTCCGCTGGCCACCAACCACCTTATTATTTTTGGTAATATGGTAGGTAACCAGGAGAGCTTCCCGCCTCTTACTTCATCACTTCCCGCCCCTATCAACAATGGCTCTCCACCACACTCTCTAATTCCTAACCCTCCTACGCATTGTTCTAACCTTCCTAATCATGCTTCTCAACCTATGAGCTTAGATCCCCAAAAACAAACCTGAACACAGGTTGTGGGAGATTAAAATTCTGACTCTAAGTTGCATTACTCTCCTCCAAGTCGACTTGACGATAGTTCCATTGTTACCCCACCTTTGGAGACACTAAAGGAGGGTGCTTCGCATTTCATTGGTTTATTTCATGATAAGTCTCCTTCCATTCTATGAAGGCCTGGGCATTTGCAAACTAGAAAAACTATGGCCTCTCTGAGATACTAGTGAATAATGATGATGTCTTCTTCTTTAAATTCTTAGATGATGTACATGCAAGGAAGGTGTTAAAAGAGGGTCCTCGGCACATATTTAAGAAACCTTTATTACTCCAAATCTAGAGTCCAGGTACCAACCTAGAGGATATTAAGCTAGCTACATTCCTATCTGGCTATGCATATAGGGGGTTCCTCTAGAGTACTGACCACAAGTGGTCTCAGCTACATTGCGAGTTTTGTTGGGAAAACATTGCACCTTAATCAAGCTACAGCTAAGATCAAGCGCATAAACTTCGCGAGAATTTGTGTTGTAGTAGACACAATCAAGGATCTACCAGAAGAAATGCCAATAATCAGGTTGAATCATAACCTAGAGCTAGTTGAAGATGTGGTTAAGATAACGCATGCTTGGAAACCAAATCTATGACCTACTGGCAAGTTATTTAAAACTGAAAATTATGAGGAACTCATGGAAATCAATCAAGCTACTAACCTGGGGGATACTGGCCCCAATTTGATGATATGAATGTTGAAAGTCAAAATTTGTCTTTGGTAACTGATGTATAGATATTATCCATTCTAATTCAACAGATGCAAAGATGGACACCTAGCCAGTCATTACAGACCAAGGTAATTTGAAAAAGGCTAAAGATGGAGGAATATCTAGGAACACAGAAGGTGCAAATGTTAATATGTGAAATGAGTGCTACCAAGCATCAGATTTAGGAGGAGTTTAGCATTCAGGGAGAAAGAAGGTCTAATAGGAAGAAAAGGCAATCCTCTACTAAATTAGGTTCATGACAATAATTGCATGGAATATCAAGGGATTAAATGCTCCTATCCAACAAGTGGCTATTAAAGACTTCATTTTTGTTAATAAACCTTAGCTTTTTGGAATACTTGAATCAAGGCTCAAACAAGAGAAATGTGATATTCTTAATATCCTTCCAGAGCAGTGGAAACTTTTGACAAACTATTCTAACCATTATAATGGTAGAATTATGGTAATATATGACAAGGATAAGACTGATCTACTATCTAGCAACATCACTGACCAGCTAGTGCATATTCAGGTCAGGATAAGGCAGGAGCAATCCATCATCTGGGTCTCAGTCATTTGAAGTATAGCCTATCCATTTGCATCAAGCAGTTCCATATTTGTCTGTGATTATTAGACTCTAATACTTATGGATTACTATTTCGTCGCAATCCCTTGCAATAATCAATTATCTAGAATTGTCCAATAGTGTACTTAAAACCATTATACTAAAATGCAAACCTTAACTTTTTATATTCAAGAATATCTGCAGGCACAATTCCTTCAAGAAGATTGTTAACTGTCCAAAGGGAAATCTTGGTCCATACAAAAAGATTTACTGACTGTTAGAAGTCTTTGTCCATAAAAAAACATCACAGATTGTTAGAAGGCCTTTAACCATTCAATAAACTAGAAAGCCTTTGAAGTCTTCATTGTTAACTAGTAGAGAGGATATTAATTAGGGAAAGCCCTACATTTCAAGAAATTAAAGGTCCTATGAAGGTAGTACCCTTAAATAACGAGATGACTAAAACAATTTCAGATGCCACAATAACCAAACTAAGAACTCTTCCAAATTCCAACAATTAAATATTACTCACTGAAACATGCAAGTTTTAAGTGTCCATAGAAACAGATAAAAATACGGAGAATAATAATTTACAGCATACCCGTACAATTTCTTCATAAGTTTCATCATCAATTTCAATAGTAGTAACAGTTTCTTCTACATCACCAAGGATCATATTTAGGTGCTGATCATAAGCCTGCAAATCCCAAAAAATTAATAGTTAGTATCAAAATGAATAAAAGTTGGAACATAATGCTTAAGAAATATTAGATTTATCACCCAAATAGAAAAGTTGGAAGTCCATCTATTTTCAATTATAATATCCAAATTCAAAATAAAAAACTGATGAGATCCAAATTCAGGGAATAAAAAAAAGGGAACTAATGAGAGCCAAAATTAGGGAGCAATGAGGAGAGCATTTTTGAGAATGACAAATTCCAAAGCTGTTCATCTTAGCACCTTTTGTGGACCTACAGCACTGATCAAACTGCAATCAGAGCAAACACCTATCTTGTTCCACAATCTTAAGTCCACAACAGTTACAAAGTTACACAAACGGTCAAGTTTATGGTGAGCAGAAGACTGGTCAGAAAAGTAAAAAATGAACAAGTGAAAGTAACCCTAATCTCTGACTGCCCAATAACAAGCTGAAAAAACTAATAGACACCTACTAATCGTATTGTTCTGGGTGGAAACTTAAATATCTAATCAAGCTATACCAGACACAATGTGTTAACAATTAAGTACCAAAAATTTATCTTCCCCTTCTCTTTTTGGAACCCATTACCCATAAGCTCTCCCTCAACAAAAATGTACCAAACCACACATTGCCATCAGTTGTTTCAAAGGGGCTCTTAATCTGAAACGGCATAAGTTGAAATAGAAGGCAATTTCAAAAGCATTTTGTAACTGAAATACTATCCTAGGTAGATTTATACCCAAATCCTTTGCTTTTCCTTTCTCTTTCATTAAAAGAGACTTTCTTGTGGGAAAAAAAAAGTAAATTGGTTTCTGAAAATATGAACACCGAGTCCAACAGAATCCAACCCCAAAAATTCCCTAAGTTCGCAAACACATAAAAATAGGTCTAAAATGGAATAATGCTAAGTGTTAAGAAAGGAGTAAACTGACGTGGAGTTTGCCACGAAGCTCACGGTCGGAGCGAAGCTTGACGTAGATACGCTCGTCCAGACTAAGTCTGATGAGATCCAACGGTTCCTTCACCGTACTCTCTTCTTCAGTCGCCATTGCTCTTCTCCTGTTTGCCTATCCGTTTGATTATTTGGTGTAACAAGTAAATAGAAAAAATTAGGCAGCTGTGATTCATATTATTAAAAATAAAAATAAAACGTTTTGTCTATTTAATAGATAATGAAACTCGCCAATTAGATAAATATCGAGCGTTTTCTAGCTATTAAGTAATTTAAATCAGTTGCCTATGAAGAGGAAGAATAGTTTCGTAATTTTGTAAATTTTTATTTTGTTATAGCGATTGCAAATTTTACAAGAAGCATAAACCGAAATTTATATAACCTACCTATTGCTTTTTAAATGGGGGATCACACATTTGCAATTTATAAAATGCCCCAAATGTCTTTTGTTTGGTTGTTTACAGAAGCTTTGTGTTTATATAAACATAGGTGAAGCCTGATTTGCCCAGTTAACTCCTAAATGGAGCATTCGTTGCTCCGTTTCAGATCTTCGAAAGCCCTTCTGTTCCTCTGGTCCACAGACCCATCACCAGGTAAGAGAGCACTGTTATGTAAAAACCCATTTCTCTTTTTTGGTTTTATGTTGTATTTTGGTGCTCCGTTTGATAATTTCTTGTCATGCATCTAGTGTTGATGTAGCGCATCATAATACTACTAAAAATAAACCAGACGTACAACTATAGCAGTGATAACTCTAAGTCGATCTCACAGAGAGTGTTTAGTTAGCTTTTGAAATGAACATACCTGTTGTTTAGATTATGGGAGATTTGGTTGGTTTATCGAACAAAAAAATAACATAAAACTAAACTAACAAATACAAATTAAAGAAAACATCTATGAAAGTGATGAATTCATTGGAAGTCCGGTTCTTTGGTTTAATCTCGACCTACACCCTAATTAAATATATTTCATTGAATTGTTGTTCTTTTACCTCTCCTTGAACTATTGGTCGTAGTTTAATAATAAGCTCTATTAATCCTGATTTTCTCTTAAGTTCTGTTTAATTAAGATACGATCCTTAATTAAACCTAGCCACCGAATAACCTAGGATACGATTTCTAGATTTAATTGAGCAGTCGCATTACGAATTAAGAAAACAGACCAATCTAAGTAATAATCACATATGCTCAAGTCATTTAACCTAGATTATATTATCCTTAATGATTACGAACCATTAGTAGCTACAAATGAATCTCAAATATAACAATTACGGATTATATTGAAATTCTAGCTGTAACACCGAATTCTGGAGCCCCAATATTGGTACGTATTCCGAGGAACTGTTGCCAGTTATAATGTATACATGCTAGAATCTCTTTGCTTGCCAATGTCGGTGACATAGGTTGTGTCATGCATCATTAGAAACTGCAAGTTCATCAGTGTAAGAAATTTTAGAGATTTCTGAGATATAAGTTTTAATATGTAAAAATGCGAGTCCATTGGATGGATATGGTCATGGTGACCGGAATATATGTATTCTAATACCTTAGAGGTGATTAGAATTGAAATCTAGACAAAAAATAACCCTAAGGAACTTAATTGGTCAAAAGGTGCATAAAAGGACAATTAGGGGTAAAATGGTAATTTCTCACCCGATAAGGGACAATGTGAAATTTTCAATGTCGAGAGACTCGAATAGACTTCCCAATGGTCTCGAGACTAAAAAGAAAATTTAAGTTTTCGATGGTCCAGTGATCAGGGATAAAATCGTCAAAAAGGAGGGTTAGGTTCTTTAATTAGAACTAAGGGCATTTTAGTAATTTTCTCCCATTTATTCATTAATTAACCAAACTCCTACACAATTCTAGCACACTCACGACACCCATCATCTTCTCCATTAAATCACCATAAAAATACAAGAAAAAGAAAAGAGAGAGAGAGAGAAGAAAGAGAGAGAATTTGGTCATCATATCCACTCTTCATCCTTTGATTTTTCTTTCCCAACTAAGGTGTTCTAGACTAATTTGATGCCAAGGAACTCAAATCT
>JAOQMM010000006.1:8847677-8860896 GCA_027563515.1 Erythroxylum platyclados
CAGCAGCTTTCTGAATCTTAATTTCCTATAACAGGCCTTTTACATCATCACCACTGAAATATCCTAATAACACTCCCTAAGAACCTATAACGACAAAACCCCAATGCCTTGATAAACAAATCATCAAATGGAATTAAATAAGAAGAACATGAAGTGCATATGTATAATGTCACACGAAATTTCTGAACAAAGGAATAATGAGTAGAGTCGGAAGTCAAAACATGGGGATACATTAAGAAATTCCATAGAGCATTAATTAAAGATTAGAAGATTCCTTTGGGTAGGACCCTCTTTGTAAGGACCTTGATGTGAATGTGATGTTGGCATGTTAGGCTAGGAAAGGGCCCTTTTCTTAAAGTGTTTCCTCATTGTTTTGTCCTCCCCATACTAAGCTATCGTTTCTTTTGCTTCTCCCGCATATGTTGTCGGTTTAAGAAAAGGAAAAGAAGAAAAGGGTGTTATCCCACTATAGATTAGATTTCATAAATTAAAGTGGAACTCAGTTCATGGCAATTGGAGCCTGCACAAAATGATTAACCAAAGTACTCCAACTCTAGAAGATCTAACAGGAGGTGGAAGGCCATTGGTAGCTACCCCTTGCTCGTTATTCCAATCATTTTGGCTCAGCTAAAGACTGCGTTTTAACCATTTTACGGCAAAAATGCTTCCTTTCTTTTTCCATCTCAGTTACCATTGCCTGTTGTCTCTGGTTTGTTTGCCACCATTCCGAGACCACCTCCCTCATCTTCTTCCTCAGTCTCTACATCATCTTCTTCTTCTACTTCCATTGTGTCTTCAACATTTTCTTCAATTTTGTCTCTTTCCCTATCTTCCGGTACTGTCTCTAGCTGATTTTCATTTTGCAGAGGCCACTGCCTCTCTGGACGGACCATTAATGGCTCCATTGTGCTTATGGAATTCACGGCATGGTCATAGTTTACTGGACCGTCAATCTTACCCTTGTCTTTGTATAGAGCATCGAGTTGGTGAAAATAAGGGCAGGTCTTTGAATCTTCGGGCCTTTTCTTATTGCTTTCCTTCACTTTCTTGAAGTACTTGTTTATGTTCTCCCACTTCTCTTTGCATCTCTTTGAACTCCTGTTGTATCCAAGCCTTTGCATTCCAGCCGAAATTTCCTCCCAAAGTGTCCCTTTTGGTCCATTTTCTTGATATTTGGTCTCCAGATTGGTTCTAAGTCTAATTAGAGCTTGAACTTCAGCTCTTGGCCATCTAGAAGAGCTTGATAAAACAGCTTTACTATCTCCGTTATCCTTTTTTGGAGCATTCAAGTTCGTTAATGGTACTAATGGAGCTGCAGCAGGCGGCGGGGGTTGCGGCGGTGCTGGCTTCAACAAAGGCTGAGGATTTTCTTGTATCTGTGAAGCTTGCTGCCCAGAGATCTTCTGCAAGAATGAAAGAACTGCTGCGTCCTTCGCAGCAGCAGCAGACCGTTCTTGGATCAAAATATCATGCTCTCTATTTATCCTGGCCATCTCTTGTATTTTCCAAGCTTCTTCTCTTACCATTCTCTCTTGATCATGCTTGTCGAGTGTTTCCAGGAATCTCCTTTGCAATTCTTCTTGTTTTCTCAGCACATCCTTTGTGAGTCTCTGAAAGAATTCTTTCCAATTTCTCTTCCTCTTTCGACTACCTTCCACTTCCTCGTCCGAGGCCGTGGAAGATGATGTAGAACTGGAAAACAAATGAGAAGATAAGTTTTGAAGGGTGGAAGGTATAGAATTGTGAGAATAGTTAATGGGTTGTGAAGAAGACAATGGTAGAGCAGTTGTAGGGTTTGTTGTTGGTGTAACAGTGTTTTGGCAGATAATGCTTATCGGGGTTGTAGTCAACGGAATAATAACATGGGAGGCATCGGGAGGACTGGTCCATGATGGTAATTCGGCGGTTGACGACGACGGCGGTGAATTATGACTTTCAAAGGCTTGCAATTGATCGAAAAATCGATACGTTTTGCCCTCAGATTTACCCGTTCGACCTTCTTTGGTTCGCTTGTGGTACTTGTACACGTTCTCGAACTTCTCCTTGCATTTCTTAGCACTTCGGCTATAGCCAAGCTCAGTTAATTTCCTGAGAAAAAGAATCCACATCTCATCTCATCCTAATTAAAAAAAAAAGAACTAAACACAAATGGCAAGAGCTATGGCTATGAGGATGTACACATAAAAATAAACTCCAAAGTAAAAGGTGAATCCAACTAAAACAGTAACAAAGATGAACATATAACAAAACAAAAGCAAAGAGGAAACAAGCTATTAACGAGCCAAAGGTGACAGAGAAAAAAAGCTAACAGTGTTGAAAGTACTAAACATTTATTAGGTTATAAGGAGGAAAACTACCAAATGGAAACAAAACAGTTAAACTAAAGAAACAAATTTTCATACGAATATCTTCGCAAAGCATCGGAATTGAACCGCTTCACAAAAAATAGCCTGCTAAATTCAAATCCTTTAACAACATGACTCTCTTGATCAATGCTACTTTTATATGCATCCCAAAAACAAAAGAAATTAACTACTGAGCGTCTGTGTCTTAAACCGTTATAAAAGAGCATGAAAGATCCCATAAAGAAGCTCAGATTCTGTCAGATTTTCGTTACACAGATCTCCATGCAAGAACTCTCCTTAAACAGAAAGCGTTATAAATTTATATATACATATATACGTATATATATATATATACATATATTCCCTATAACCCAAAAATAAAGGGTTAGCTAGCTCCAGATATAGAAAGCGAAAGAACTTAATCACCTGGACACCTCTTCCCATAATGGACCTTTGTGACTTGAGTCCCGAAACACTGCATCCATGTCGGACCTAATCTTCAACAAAGCCAAAGTCTCTTGTTTGGGCCACCGGTTTGCACCATAGTTCAACCGCTCACCTTCTTCAATAATCCTAAGGCTCTTGTCTTCTTCGCCTGAATTGGAACCAAATCCGCCACCAACTTCATTGTCTGTAACCGTCCTAGTTTCGGCGACATCTCCGGAGGTCGCAGGCACAGTTGAATCACCTAGCATGGTGATAGTTGGAAGTTGTGCCGCCCACCAAAAAGATCAAAAACAGAAAAAACAAAAAGGACAGCAAATTAAGAAGGTGAATTCACTTGAGGGTTAGAGAGAGATGGTTGTGTATGTCTGTGTGTGTGGTGAATTTGTTAAATTTATTTGGGTGAGATCTGCCTGTTAAGAAAAATGAAAACAAAAGCAATGACAACGAAGACAATTTCTTTTCTTCTTTTAAAAGTAATTACCTTGTGGAATCTTCAGGTTATCTTTTGTATTTTTGCTGGTTAAAAACAACACTTGAAGGGTCATTGGGTCCTCCTTTTTGTACACGTCATTATTGAAAAAAGGTGACACGGCAGAGTGAGTTTTATAGAACATGCATATTAACAAGAAAAGCATATTAAAAATGATAATAAAAAATAAAATAGGAAAATGGTTAGGTTTTGTTGTTCGGTGGGCATTATTTGTTACACAATATTTGCAGATTATTAAAATCAACCTTTTTAAACTTAATTTACATGTATTATTTTCCATTTAAATAAGATGGTAATTGGAGATGTTTCTGACCTATATGCCCCCACATTATTGAGATTTACTAAGACAAAAACAATTAATTCAACCAATGACTAATCAACGATACGAGGCGTATAATAATAATAATAATGTGTAGGCTTTGAGAATAGAATACGAGCGTGGTACTCGTGGAGCCACATGGGCAAGATTGGCCACAATTTAATTTTTTGATGTCGACCACTACAACTCTTCATAGATAAGAAAATACTTCCCACCCTCTCCCTCCTAAAATGTTTTATCTTACAATCATCTATTTAATTTGTATATGGTGTGGTTTAATACTAACTTGGTAGTTAGGGCCAACCCATTAATTGTCTGAACGTTAGTATTTAGCAATTTAGTTAGGTTGTGACCTGCCGTAACTAATATTATTGAAAATTTTTGATGGCGAATACGACATTGCAAATGCTTGGGGACGACTTATTTATTATTATTATAATAATCATAATTGAAACTGTCCGGGTCGGGGACCAGATGTGAAGTGGGGTAGTTTGAGAGTTGCAATTACTTGTCAAGAACGAACGCGAATTGCATCCATGAAATTTCCAGCACGAGTTTGTGTTGTGGACCACTCAAACCCCATTAGTAATAATCTTAGATTGGTGACTTGCTTCTCTCAAATTCATCAACTGGCAAAAAGCCCTTTTCAGATATTACATTAATTCAGGTTTGAGTTTCATAAGACAAAAGAATATTTGGGATATAACTTTGAGCTTGTATTCTGTAATTAGGTTAATTCGCCTATTATGAATTGATGATAAGAAGAAGAAGAAAACAGCGTTGGAACTTGGAAAGAGGTGAGGTGATTAAGAAAAGCGTTTAAAGCTTTTAGACTAATTAAACAAGTCACAATCACCGAGAGTTAGAGTTCGGTGGCACGAGCTAATTTTCGCTTAAGTAAAGTTAGGAGTTTAAATTCTCTTTATGTATACAACAGTGTTAAATACTTAATGGTAATGCTAAGTCGTCCTTTGAAATTTTATATAAGCACGAGCGAGAAATAATTTAAGTATAGTATTGACTTAAAGATACCATCAATAATTTGAGCCTATTTAAGAGACCTCATAGGTATATAAAAAAAAATTAAAGAAGTCAGAACAGAATAATAAGGCCCTGCCCTCAGGTTATAGAACTCTAAGACAATAGGGGGGTTGGAGCTATCAAATCCATGATTTCAATTATTGGGTGAAGATGCAAAACGAATTGGAAACACTTAAAAACTTAATAATGCAACAACGTGGGACCCACCCCATTCAGCATTCATAATGTACCTAAGATTCTTATGGTCTGTTTGCCACCACTACGCCTCATTTTAATTCTCTAGTTTAAGGTATTATCATAAAATGATTTTTCGCTGTTCCGTAAACAGAAAACTACCGCATCAGTCATATTCATACTCTCGCTGTTGTTATGGACAGTCAATAATGTCTTACTTAAGATGAACGCTGACCCCTACAATATTCACTGCATTCCACTTTTATTCTTATTCACACACAATCACACCAGCGCCCACACACGTATATATATAATATCTATATATGCAAAAAAAAGAAAGCAATATCTTAACATCGAAATTTATTTTATTTTATTTTAATATTTGAATTCTTATATTAAATGCAATTTTAAATTGCCATATCTGTGTCCGGAATTCAAGGGTGGATCCAAGGAATAAGCTTTGCAACAAAAGGATGAGAGTGATCATTGTGGATGAGGGGGAGCAAACATCAGCGTTTGAGTGTGGGCTGGCTAATGGGTTAAGCGAGGAATGGTGAAGTTAAGGTGAGAGATAATAGATGGGTGACTTTGTTGGTGTCGCTGGCGGTGGTAGATAAAGACGATGGAGATGACGATGAGAGTTCTGGGTTTAGGATCCAAATCATGAGACTTATAGTAGTGATGTTTATTATAAAGAAGATGATTGCTGAGGGAGTTTGCTTCTACTTAATTATTATGCTAAATTCTTGGTTGTGCGTGTAAAGGTGGTTGATTTGGTTAAAAGTTATCCTCGTTATTTTCGTTATGTCCTAAAACTACGGTCTAAAAGATTGATACTTTTGTCTTTTTCTTGTTTAATTGTTGAAAAATGGTTTAGTCAAAGAGAAGGTTAGGATAATGATATAGCAGTTAAAAAAAATTGATGGGTTTCCTTAATAAGATATCCCTTTAGGAATGGTTGGTAATTCTAATGAATACGCAAATCATATAGATATGTGTATGCTTATACTTGGAATTGCCTTTCTTAAAAATAATTGCAAAAAGGTCAAATAATACTCAAACATTTTATATCAAAATTTAATATAAATCTTAACATTTAGAAAGAACCTAAAATTTCTCAAACATTCAAAAATAAATCGACTAAATATTTATATCAATAATTTTTTAAAAAATATGACTAAAATATTTTACAAATTTTTTTGTGGGCACATTTCTATACGTTTATCCTAAATGGAAAAGGACCCAACAATTAAGAAATGAAGCTATTATGTTTTCCCAGACATGGGTATAACATTGTTTTTAAGTCTGGCTTCATCCCATACGACAACATTTGGCATCACTTTATATTTTAGGTTTTCTTGTTTGCGATTGTAAATTTGTGACAACTTTCTGCAAGTACGGAGTGATGTGGACCGTGTGGTATGATTCTTCCACATACTAGGTAGATGTTGTATTTTCAGTAGATTCTCAATGTTGATACTGGGTAGACATTGTATTTTGAATCCAAGTTTAAGTCTGACCACTTGATTTGGGTTCTTATGAACACTACAAATGGTTATAACCTAGTTTTAGGTTTATTTGACTGGGCGTGCCTGTATAGATGATGGAAAGATGATGGGCTCCATTAAAGTGGAAAGATGATGGAAGCAGATAAACTTTTCAATGAAATGCTTAGTAGAGGGTTAAAACCAGATGAATTTACATATGCCACACTTATTGATGGTTACTGTAAACCTGATAAGATTTATAGAAAGGGTCTTCAATTGCATGTTTGCACTTATAACTCTTTCATTAATTGCCTTTGCAAAGCAGGAAATATAATCTAAGCAATTAAGCTGATGGAAGAAATGGGCATGGTGGGATTGTGTTCTGATATCATTATATACACCACCTTAATGGATACTTATTGTAAAACATGAGAGATGAATAGCGGTCATAAGCTTCTGCGTATAATTCTAGATAAGAGCTGCATTTTTTAATTGTTTAGTTTCTTTTCCTTGTAGGATAAATATTCAGTTATTTTTTTTAATAAAACATTAACGAAAATGTTTAGTCAAAGTTATTTTTGAACATTAGAAAATTTTAAGGGTTCTTTTTAAACTAGTTAAAATGTTAAAGTTTAAATTAAATTTTGTTGAAAATGTTTGGGTCTTATTTAACCATTTTGCCTATAATAATATAATAAAAGTTTCCTCTTTTACATTGTACTGCTTCACTGGTACATACTTGGATTTGTTTAGTAGGACATCATATCTAATATTATCATCTATTCATTCTAGCATCTTGCTCAACTTAAAAATGAAATTACATGCACTCTCATTTATTATCTTGTCTTTTTTCCAATGCAAAGTAAAATAGAATTTGTAGAGTAATTTGTATGTAATTCGTAATAATTGACTTCAGCTTGTATGTCTTGAGAGGTTTATAAGAGTTTTATGATTTATAGTTGGTTATGGTATTATTAGGCCTCTAATTCATAAAGTGTATTATAGGACAAAAAAGGGGCAAACTAGGGAAATAGTAAGTGATGTTGAGGTGTAGCAATCTGCTGAGGCAGTTACAAAATAACTACATGTGGGAGAGAAAGAGGGGAGGATGAATAAGAAGGACAAACAATCAAATCATAAAAGGATAGTGGAAATAGAGAAGGGCGGAGAATTCTAAATAATTGTAAAAAGGGGTGGGCCATTTTGCCCAAGATGTGGGGCTGTAGCCTAGAGGGATTTCTGGATATGATGGCTAGTCTTCTTATTTTCATATGTTTACTGTCTTTTATTTGAACACTGAGTTGAATATAAATATTTCCATTACCAGTGTTGATTTTTCCTTGTGTGTTTGAGTTGATAAATTAGGTCTGTTGTAGGAATTGTTTGTTGTGTGTACAGGGTGAATATTATGTTTGCTGAATCGTGAACGAGGAACCTAACATTTATGGTATTAAAGCTGACTGGAATTGGGTGATAGTTAGTACTAGAATGAATTCAAGGATAGAATAAGTAGAAAGAGAGCTTACTGGAAAAATAGGGGGACTAGAGAATGACATTCGAATGATACGAAAAGTGGTTGATGAACTTAAGGACCTAGTGACACTAGTTTACCAAAACAATCGGCAACAAGGATAGGGAAAAGATCTTTTTGAGCATTCAACGGCTCCGGGAGGTGAGGTGAACAGGAAGAGAGGAATGAAGGGGCCAATCAATGGCAGAGAGAATCAGAGATAGGGTTGTCGAAAAACCAATGTGACGTTGGGGGAAATGAACCCCCACGTAAGGTGGTGGAAGTGGAGCAAAACCCATACCGTCTGGAACTGTCGGTGTTCATCAAAGAAGATCCGATAAGGTGGATTTTTCGAGCAAAGAGGTATTTATGGTGAACCGTATGATAGACAGAGATAAAATTTTGGCTGCCACGGTTTATATGGACAGATTAGCCTTGACGTTGTTGCAATGGGTGGAATCTAGAAGTCCTATCGTAGAATGGGACGAATTCAAGAAGACTTTACTAAATTGGTTCTCGGTTCTGACCGTCATAGGAGGGGACAACTTATAAAGAGTTACTATCACTCCGGCAACAGAGCACGGTGGCTGAGTATAGAAGTTAGTTTGAGAAGTTAGCAGCACCATTGATTGACCTATCAGAAGACTTGCTGAAGGGGGCTTTCATGAATGGGTTGAAGGAGGAGATCCAGGTTGAGCTAAGAATTTTAGGGCCCAATACATTGGCTTAAGTAATGGGGGCATCCCAAAAGGTGGAAGATACCAAATTTTGGATTTAATGAGAGAGTCCAAAGGGAGGCCCAAGTCTATTATGAGTTTTCTAAATGGACCCCAAAATAAATTGTTTCCTTCAATATTTTAGTCCATTAGCCCAAACACATATACCTCAACCCATTCCTCTTACCACTTCACCCAACATTCAACTCCTAACCCAACAAACGCTAGCATCTTAATTAAAAATTCAATTTACCCTACTTCTACCCATCAAACATACCAACTAACCCGAATTACCACACTCACCACACCAACATATAAATACCTTCAATCTAACCCAACACTTTCCCAAACAGAAACAGCCAAACATGAAATCCCTTCAATCCAACTCGAGCCAGATTCCCCCCCACCAGCCATTCTGTCGAAGGATCAAGATAGTCAATAGTGAGGGATCGATGACCACCTTATCGATGACCACCTTATCGATGACTGACAGACGAAGAGTTTCAGAACAAGTTAGCAAGGGGTCTTTGCTTCCGATGTGATGAACCTTTTAGGCCAAATCATTGGTGCCAGAATCGTTAAATACAATTGTTGGTAGTTAAAGGGGAAGACATAGATGGGGAGTCGTTAGTTTTTTCAGAGACCCAAGCGGTTGAGGAAACAGATACTGAAACAATTATAGAAGGGACCTAAATTGAGCTATCAGCTCATTAGATGGTCGGAATCAGCCCAAATAAGATTTTTAAGTTGACTAGTGAGTTAAACGGTTATAAGGTACGCATTCTAATCAACAGTGGTGTAAGCCACAACTTCATCACTGAGTTTCTGGTTAAAGAAATGGGTTTGGAAATTGAGCCTACTAAAGGATTTGGAGTAACTGTAGGAGATAGGTTTCAGATTAAAAGACAAAGGGTTTGTAAAGGTATAAAGCAAAAGGTTCTAGGGATTGAGATTGAACATGATTTTTTGCCTTTCCAATTAGGAAATGTTGACATCATATTGGGTGTAGAATGGTTGTCGCGGCTGGGAGAAGTAAAAGTGAATTGGCAATTGCTTACTTTGGAGTTTAAAATTGATGAGAGATGGTTCAATTTGAAGGTTGATCCATCTCTGTCAAATATGGAAGTCTGTGTGAGAACTCTAATGAAGTTAGTGAAAGATACTAGGCACGATTTTGTAGTAGAATTAAGGGCAGTGATGGATAGAGAGGTGCTAGAATTAGCGAGTGAAGACAAAGAGATTTCGGACCTATTATCCAACTTTCGGGATTTATTCACCAACCCTGATATGTGCTTAATTGATTGTAGATTTATTCCATAACACTTAGTGATTAATGCTATGAAATGTTTAAGAAACTCATTTTGGTTCGTATTTGGATGTAGGTATAATTTGGAAGCATAAGAGTTAAAGTGAGTTGAAAGCACATTCTTTGAGCCATCGTTTTGAGATTCATACTCAATTGTCTTCATTGAACAAGAAGGAGAAGGATTAGAGTGAAGAGGAGACAAGAAAATGTCATAAAATAAAGAGTATATAATGCACTGCAAAGTTCATGCCCGTGCATCAAAGTTCACGACCGTGAACTTCATGATTTGGGCATAAAAATTCACAGCCCAAAGTCACGGTGCACGAACCAAAGTTCACGGTCGCGACTTTTACGATTTGGGCTACCCCGAAATCTAATTTTTGTATAAATAGAACATTTTAATGGCAAAAATAAAAATGAATTATTTCGAGAGAAAAATAAGGGGCAGAGTACGCATATTTTATAGACCCATAGAGGGCTAAGCTTACCCAACTCGGTTTGAAGGTGAAATCAATGTTGAAGAACACATTTGGGCGTATCTACATTATGTTTGTTGTTCTCTCTCTCTTTTGGAACTGTTTATGTTATTTTATGCTTATTGAGTTGGGTATTGTGTAAGAATGAGCTAAATGTGTTCATTGGATTGTTTTTATGTAAACTCATTGCGAAAATTTACAATACAATATGTAATTATTGTATTTTGGGTTCGTGAGTAGCTACTAATGATGTCAAATCATTAGTGATAATGTAACTTTGGTTAAGTGTTGGGGTGTGCTTATATGTGAATTGGTTATAATTGTTGGGATATCATTTTATGTCTTATGAATGAATTCCAATGTTAATGTAGCTTCTTTCAATTTAAAAAAAAAAGAAAAAGAGAAAAGAAAAAAAGAAAAAGAAAAGAAAAGAAAGGAAATTTTGTTTAAATAAAAGTATCAAGAAGGAAATGAATATTTTTTGCAAAGTTATTCATTATTAGTTTTTCCTCCTAAAGGTGTATGGAATGGGTGATTTGAGTATAATGCATATGAGGTAGATTTTGTTTTGAAGGATTACTCCTTATAGTTTTAATGTATTATTATCATCTATTTTTATTAGTGATCCCTTCTAATTGGTTATGCTTCATGTGGTTTATAGTGTGAGGGCTTGAATCTAAGATGTGGAATATAGTTTTTGCATTTATCATAACTGATGTACACAGTTGTGAGTGAATGTTGGTTTTTGCTCTCGATGTTATATTGAGTGTTTTCTTGTTTCATTAACTTTGATGACTTTTACACTACACTATCCAAATACATCTCACCTTAACCCTTGCCCACATTACAACCTTGAAAAGTCCTTTAATTCATGATTATGCATGTGAATCTTAGTGGTAGAGAAATGAAATGATTTGCAAAGTCATGAAATATCATGATCGTGAATGGTCTTTGAGTGTACCTATGAATTTATCATATTTAAACACATTTTTTCCAAGTCTACCATTAGATTGCTCAATTTCTGAAGGGAATGATGGTTGATTGGTCAAGAATAGAAGCATTAAATGTTGAGTTGTTGCTATGGTTTTAGAAGTTATTTCTCTTTGCTTATGACTATTTATTCTTTGAAAATATGGAAAAAGTAGAAGTTTTTTGGTTTGTAACTTTGATTTTGTCATTTTGCTCGAGGACTTGTTATGTGTTTAATTGATTGTACATTTATTCCATACAATGTAGTAATTAATGCTATGAAATGTTTAAGAAACTCATTTTGGTTCGTATTTGGTTTTAGGTACAATTTGGAAGCATAAGAGCTAAAATGAGTTGAAAGTACATTCTTTGAGCTATCGTCTTGAGATTCATACTCAATTTTCTTCATGGAACAAGAAAGAGAAGAATTGGAGTGAAGAGGAGAGAAGAAAATGCCATAAAATGAAGAGTATATAATGTAGTGCAAAGTTCACGCTCGTGCATCAAAGTTCACGGTCGTGAACTTCATAATTTGGGGATAAATATTCACGGTGGTGCATCAAGAAGTCACGACAGTGACTCAAAATTCACATCCATGACCTAAATTGCACGTCGTGACTTTCACAATCTGGGCTACCTCGAAACCTAATTTTTAGTATAAATAGAACATTTTGATGGAAAAATGAAAATGAATAGTTTCAAGAGCAAAATGAGGGGCAGAGCACGTATATTTTGTAGAACCATAGAGGGCTAAGCTTTCCCAACCCGGTTCAAAGGTGAAATCGATGCTAAAGAACACATTTGGGTGTATCTACATTTTGTTTTTGTTCTTTCTCTCTTTTGGAAATGTTTACGTTATTTTATGCTTATTAAGTTAGGTATTGTGTAAGAATGATCTGAATGTGTTCATTGGATTGTTTATATGTAAACCTATTGCTAGAATCTTCAATAAAATATGTAATCGTTGTATTTTGGGTTTTGTTAGTAGCTACTAATGGTGTCAAATCATTAGGGATAATGTAATTGATATGCATTTAAATGTTGATTCATTTGATATACTAAACTTAGTAATTAATGCCTTAGAAATGCTTAGGATACTCACTTTAGCCCATATTTGATTTTAGGTATATTTCAGAAGTAAAGGAGCTAAAGTGACTCAAAAGCATTACATTTGAGTCTTTTTTCGAAGATTCACAATCCTTTGTCTTCTTGGAGCAAAAAGAAGAAGATTAAAAGAAAAAAAAGACAATTAAATGCCAAGAAAGATGAGACATATGCTGGAAATACAAAGAAGAAGAAGAGTATAGCAAGAAGAAGACAAGAAAATGAAAAGAAATGAAGAATGATGCATTAAAATGTCTCACGGCCATGCTGGAAAAGATGCACAGCTGTGAGTGTGTGTGTCATGGTTGTGCAACCAGATGCATAGGCGTGAGTTATTCCTCATGCCCATGCAAGATGGTGAATTAAAGTGGTGGACAGTTGCACTTGAAATAAATAAAGCATGAGACGTGAATTTAATGGGGCTGCACTTGGAGAAGGTATAACCAAGAGAGTGAACAACAATGAAGCATTTTGCTCTCTTTGGTTTTAGGCCACGCCACCTGTCCCATTCTTTCATTTTAACCCAGCTTTGAAATAAACAGTGAGAGGTGATTCGTTTGGTGAATAAAGGAAGAGGTTTGGAAATTAAAATTCACACCTCTCATGACCATGAAAGATCACTCACAGCCGTGAGAGGGCCATGCAGGGCCATGAGGTGTTCTCACACCCATAAGAATTAACTCACAAGTATAAAAAACCAAGTGTCCCTTTAATAGTCAAGTGTCCCTCGGTTTAAACCTAATTTTTACTACATAAGGAAAGGGTTATGATGGCAGAAACATTCATTCGAGACAAACCCAACCAAAAACATATTTCTCTCATTTCTCTTAGGTTT
>JAOQMM010000006.1:8869671-8887184 GCA_027563515.1 Erythroxylum platyclados
TTTCACTAGTTGATATTTCAGTTTCTTCAGCTCGTATTGTTCTTTCTTTGTATAATTGAAAATTCCCGCGTAAATTCTATCTTGGTGGTTGCTGTTCTTTTTGGATCTCCTCTACCTTGTAGGGAGGTGATTTTCAATCTTCTTTTTTGGCAATACATGTAGGTTTCAACTACAATTACAATTACAAGTTGGGGAATGCAATGTAAATGCTGCTGCTGCTTCTGCTGCTTATATTGGTTCCGTTGAAACTTTTGATGGATGAAAGATAAATCAGAAATCTTCGTTTGTCTTTCTTTCTTTTTTTTGTTTTTTGAATTCTACCGTGTTCGTCTCTTCAATGATGTTCTGTACTCTGTACCCATTGACTGGTCTCGTTAGTACATGAGTTGTCACTGATCCTTTACCTCTTCTGACATTCTATATTTTCTTTGGAAGAGAGACAATAAGACAAAGAATACCGTTGTTGAGTTAACTTAAAACATTACTTCATTTTGATGTTACGTAATCATCTCCTGCGGGAAATTGGAGATTCTGCTTCCATATCTCAATTACATTAGTTTGCTGTTCAGAGACAGGTTCCAAAAATGCCTTTCTGATTTGCTTCAGTAAAAGTCTTTTCAGATGCGTTAGATTCTTGATCCTGCATATGACTAGAATAATTCAGTTTGTTAATTCTTCATGGTCAGTTCATGTCCTCAAATGTAGTTTCTATGTGCATCCATGCTGTTGTTGACTTTGATTTGGTCTTCTTTGAACGCCTTGAAAGTTTTTTTCAATTCAAGTCTTTGACCCGTGAAAACATTTACTTCTCAGTTGAATGGTTGAAATTATTCCGTCTTGACTGGTGTTTATTATGTAGATGGTCTACTAAATGTTCCTTTTTCCGTCTTGACCTATTATAAACATCTTAACTCCATTAGATTTATATCGTTAGAAGAAAGAAATGATGTCAGGCAGGACATACCATGCCTTTGCATATGGGTGAAAACTGAAATCTTCATCTGCCTGTCTGCAAAGTGGCAAACCCATTTTGAAAACTACACTCACTTTCATAGTGCAAGTTCGGATAACGGTCGTGTGTACCAGTCAAGGATCCAGTATAAGTCCGGGTATAAATTTATTGGTCAGCTTTTGAAAGTTGAACTTCTCAAGCTCTATCCTCCATGGAATAGCCTATAATAAAAATATTCCACAACTTATTTATAAAAATACTCTAAATAGATGATATTTCTTAATATAATATATTAAACACATTACAATAAATCATAATGGCCGCAAATGCTTATAAAACACAACTAGGAACCTCTAATATACTATATTTGATTTATTAATAGTTGGGTTTTTAGGGTTATCAAAGGGATGTGACGATACCAAATTAAGTCACATATGTACAATATATTAAGAGCAATTAGGGTAGATGAAGAAGAAGAAACTATATTAGATAAAAATAATGAACCCATATACGATTTTGTCTCAACCCTAATGCTAGCAATTTTCTTACATTTTATAGGTGATTTATCTTATTTATAAAAATGGAGAATTATTATCAAACTTAAGATGTAAAAGGCTTTCAAATTTCAAATGGTATAACAGTACTTTCTTAATAAGAGTAATGCTTAAAGAGCATTCAAACCAACCCTTTTGGGAGAAGAATTTTCTTCTTAAAACTAAGAAAGAATTAGGATCATTATGCAATAATAATAATAATAATAATAATAATAATAATAATAATAATAATAATAATAATAAATAAAAGCTTGTAAAGGATATAATAAATCTTAAAAATTATAATAACAATAATAAAAATAAATTTCCTCTTTAGAAACATAGAAAACCTTATAGACAATTGAAGCAAAACCAAAATTACTAATATAATTAAAAAAATTTCATCTTCTTTGAAATTTAGAAATATAATATACTATCAATAAAATACATGATTTAATGATACTAACAAGTGAAAATCTAAAAAATTATCTAAAAATAAGTAAGAAAATCAACCATTATTATTACAAGAAATCAATATTTTTAAAAGTAATGATTGGTCTATGTAAGATAAAGAAAGGGGAAAAATTAATGTATTAATAAAAGATTAAAAAATTCATAAGTGAAAAAGAGTCAAATTGGGCTCTAATATTTTCACCGCAATTTAATTTAAACCTAAACGTTTTGACACATTAAAAAAGAATTATAACAGTTCACAAAAGTTTAATTGAAATACCAACTTAACATTTCTGTTAGCCCTTTATTACAGAAAATATATTTACAATTGTTTTGTCAGCCTCTTACCAAATGTGTATCCTATATAGTAAATAGAGATCAAAAACAAAATTTAAAGAAAATAAGGTTTTCTCTTTCCTCTCTCTCTCTCTCTCTCTCTAACTTCTTTAAACAACTCTTTGGGAAAATGGTTTAGTGTCAAACTCAGTTAAGAGAATTTACTTTTTATGACTAAGAGAAGTCTTTTAGCATCATCACCAAGAAGCAAGGCACTATAGGAAGTTGCAACAATTCTTTGAGCTTTACTTCCATTAGTTATAATAATGACTTAATGAGTTAATCCTCATAAAGTTTATCAGCAACCTGTTGTCATCTATACAACAACTTAGGGACACCTTACTCTAATGTCTTTGTAACTATAAAAATTGTGATAGTTGGTGTCACAGCAACCAACTTTGTTTTCCAAGCAACAATGGCTTTGAAACTCCCTCCTCCATTACCTCTAATTGCCCAAAAAGGTTCTCATCCTATGTCTTTGCGATCAAGAACTTTGCCTCATGCATTAATAATCTAAACATAAATGACATTATTAACCCCAAATCCATACTTTTGCAAAATGATGTGCCCACCAACTCCCAAACTAGTTCAAAGCAGTAAACTTCACTAATAAAGGCACCAGCTTGAATCTAAGTAGTCCCAATAGTGATATTAACATTAACATAATGAAGCTTGGAGAGGTCGATAATCACAAAAGGTGTTTCAGTTTTAGATACACATCTAGTAAAGGACCCATAAAAAATGTCAAATATACATTTTTTATTAAAGGCTATTAGAAAATTTAATTTAAGGTTCAAATAAATAATTGTAAAATTTTAGGGTTCTTTCCTTAACATGTCAAAATTTTCGATTCTAAATTGACTTTTGAATCATATTCAAGATCCCAAACTATAAGAGACTATTTTATAAAATTACACTAGTACTTTGAAAATCCTGGTCAAATTTTTTCTTCTTCTTCTTCTTCTTATAATTTAACAAATATTTTGGATAAGAATAAGAAAATAAAAAAAATAAAAACCCTCAAATAACTCTATGTAGTTTGTACTAAGAAATTACCATGTTAAAGTAAGAGTTTTAAAAATTCTTAAGTAAAAATAGAAAAAATGAAGCAATAAAAAATGATTACAATAGATTAACTTTAACAATGAAGAACAAAATTTAGATTAAAAAAATGAAACTATCAAATTAAATAATAGTGAAAATAACTAGAAGAGTTTTTATTCATCCTTAACCAAATAACTTTTTAAAATATTTAATAAGGATACCTATCAAGATAAATGAAAATTCTATAACTAACACTATTTCCTTTTTTAATACCAAAATAGATTTAAATGGTATAAAATAATGAATAATTCTTATAAAATTATTTAAAAGTAAAAAATGTTAAGAGTTTCTAATAGCTTAAAACTAAAACTAAATTAAAAATCTAATGCTTAAATATGTGTTAAAAATTCACAATAAAAAGCTTACATATTCTAATCCTAAATTTCAGAAATGTTAATGACTTCTTCGTTTTTTGCTCTTCCCTTCCTGTCTAGTAGGTATCCCTAGATTCTAGGCCACTCATGGTTCCTATCCATGTTCTAACTTACTCAGTAACTGATTCTTCTATTGGGTTTGTCTTTACTCTTCTAGGTTCTTCTATTATCTGCTACTCCATTTCCACGCTTCTCTATATTCTCTTGGTGTTTCCTGGTCATTGGTTATAAGGTTCTAGGCTCTCCCTTTCTTCTCCTTTCTTCCCTTATTAATTCCCTTTCTAAATTCTAGTCTTACTCCTGAAACCATCCTAATTCTCAACTACTTCCTTCTTAGGTTTTGGTCAAAAAGGGTATCTAGGTATATCCCCCTTCCTTTTACTCCCTACTTCCTTATTTTTACCATTTTAAAAATAGTATTTTAAAATTTCCTCTATAATGTTAGTGGTTTTTCCGTTTCCTGCTAAATGACATCCAACTCTGCTGCTTCTGGTTAGGCCCTTATTTCTTCCGAAGTTTTCCTCCCTTAACATTCGGTCCTCTCCCACACCTCTACCCTCCATTTCTGTTACCTCAAGCTCCTTTCCTCTCTATTTGGAAAAGGTACAACCTTCCTCGATAAGGACTCATTACCATCCCCTTATATTCCAAGTTCTTCTCTTCTACCTCTTTAAGGAACAATGGTCCCAGTGAACTCCAAGTCTTTTAGCTTCCTTTTTAATTAGAAGCAAGTCATGGGGGAATCCTCTTAAATTTTCCTCCATTTATTTCCTCTTATTGAGAAAGATGACATTAACATAGTCTCAGCTCCTTTAGAGACCCTTAAGGAAAGAGCTAAAACCTGGTCTTCCACACTTGTTAGTTTTTTCTTAGGAAAGCATCTAACTTTCCCAATCATCAAACTATGGGCTTTTAAATTTGGAAAAGCAAATGATTAGAATAATTTTTTATTAATGAGGAAATTCTCTTCCTATTTAGATTCCCTTTAATCTCTAGAGCTCAAGAAGTCTTAGATGCAGGCCTTTGGCACTTCAATAGTGTACCTCTCTTCCTTTAGCTAATGGAAGCCAAGCATTGAAAATAGTAGATCAAAATATGCACAAATTTGGATAAATTTTCACAAAAATTCCCTTGATTACTTTTAAAAAGAATTTACTTTGGAGTTGAAAGGAAAGAAACCTACAAGTTATGAGGTTCAAGTTATTAGATACAATGGTATGATTAGAAGAATAACCCTATATAGGGGATTATCTTAGACCATGACTTATTGGTACATAATCAAGCGATATTAGGCTAAGAGTGGAGGCTAATAATTTTGAAATCAAGTCTAATATGATTCGAATCATTTAATAACTTATGCGATTTGATGAGCTATTAGATGAGGATCCAAATGCTCACATTGTAATTTCTTTTAAATATGTGACACATTCAAGCTTAAAGGAGTTTTAGAGGAAGCAATTTGGTTGAGATTGTTTCCTTTCACATTGAGGTACAAAGATGAATGGTGGCTAAAATCTTTGCCTCTTGGATCTATCACCACTTGTAATGGGCTTATTGGGAAGTTTTGAGCCAATCACTTTCCTCTAACATAAACAACAAGACTTAGTAACAACATCATCTCCTTTCAACAATTAGAGAATGAGACATTGTATGAGATTTGCTAGAGATGGAAAGAGTTGTTAAGAAAGTGCCCATACTATAGACTCGATTTAGGATTGCAAGTGGAAACATTTTATAGTGGGTTGAGTTATTCATCTAAGTAGTTGGTCTATACATTTTCTGGTGGAACTACTAGCTTTAAAACTCTCTACGCCATGAATAATTACGAGTGATATAATCTAAGGTAAAAGCAAAAATTAAGAGGTATTCATCGTGTTGATGCGGTGAGCACATTAGAGGTGAAGTTGGAAGTTTGAACATGAAGCTTAATAATAGATGTTTAGTATCTCAGCCATTATAAATGATGAGATGTGATATTTGTGGTGGTGGACACTCCAGCCATGAACGTCAGGCACCTTAAATATGGGATAGCCAACTGAGCAAGTTGCTTTTACAAGGAACCGGTCTTAAAATAATCCTTATAGTAATTCTTACAATTGATAGAAAGGAAACCATCTAAAATTTTTATATAATAATTAAGATCTATCTAGATTTTAGTAACAATTATAGCAAGAAAGGAAACTAAGTTTTGAGGAACTCATGACAAAATTTATTATTGCATATAAGGCTCGCTTCCAAAGTACTGAAATGTCTCTTCAAAATCAATAAACTTCCATCCATAGCCAGAAAATTCAAATAGGACAACATGTTAAGCTTAACTTTGAAAGGTAGTCAAGGTGCTTTGCCTAGAAATACTGAGCCAAACCTGAGGGAGCAAATGAATGTAATAATTTTAAGGAGTGGAAAGAACCTCAAAGTTGAAGAGAAAAAGGATGTTATAAAAGAAATGGGAGATGAGGAGAAAGAGAAAGAGGAGGAGGAGAAGCCAAAGAAGGAAGTGGCTAAAGAGTACCAACTGAGATTTCCATACCTGAGTAGGCTTGAGATAAATTAAAAACAAGATAAATTTGGTAAGTTTTTAGAGTTTTTTTTAATTAGTTACATATTGACTTACTTTTTGTTGAAGCTCTTTCATAGATACTAAAGTATGTCAAGTATTTAAAGGAACACCTTTCTAGCAATAAGAAAATTGAAGAACTGTTAATGGTGACATTAAGTGAAGAGTGCTTCAACGTCTTGTAAAACAATCTACTATAAAAAAATCAAAGATATGAGGAGTTTCACTATTCTTTATAATATTGGAAGTTTGAAAATTAAAAGAGTATTAGCAGACTTAGGAGACATAATTAACTTGATGCCTGCTAAAATTTTTTACAAGTTAGGTTTAGGTGAGTCTAAACAAACTATGATGAACATTTAGCTAGCAAATAGGTCAACTACGTCTTTTGAGGCATTATAGAAGATATGTTGGTTAACGGAGATAAATTTATTTTCCTTATTGATTTCTTGGTTTTAGATAGAGGTAACTTTGATCTTAGTATGACTTTTCCTGTCAACTATTAAGACCATAATAAATGTGCTTAATGGAAAGTTAATCCCAAGGATAAGGAATAAGGAAATAGCTTTTAAGATATCCAAAGCCATGACATATCCCTATGTAAATGATTACTTAAAATGATATTTGTTTCATTATAGATGTGATTGATACTGTAGTTTCTCATAATGCAATAAATAATCGGGAAAAAATATGTTGGAGACTTATATCATACAAAGAGAAGAAGAGGAGATGGTGATCTCTAATTTGATAGAGTATGTGGCATATTGAAAAGCTAATGGGCCTATTAGTAGAAACAAAAATAGTAAAGAGATTGAGAGATTGAAAAAAAAGGAGAATAAAGCATTCATTTGAGGAGTCGCCAGAGTGAAAAGCTTATGCAAGGAGCACAATTATAAGGCTCATAAATATGCACTTTTTAGGAGGCAACCTAATGGTTTAGGTATTTTTATTTCAATTTAGTAGCTTTAGAAATCTTTACTATTAAATTTCAATATGTTTTTACATGATTTGATTTTTTTTTCATGTGTTTTAAGTTAAAAGGATTTTAGAGTCATGATTTAAGTGTTCTTTAATGTTTTTTAATTATTGGATCATTATACACACTGCCAGATTATACTTCTCAAATTGTCGCTATAGATCCTTTTATTATTAAGGGAATACTAATTATCCTAATTTTCCCTTTTTCCCCTTATTTTCTAATTCTTCATTGTTCTTGTATGTCATTTATAATAAGAAAAGGTACTACTCAAGTTTGAGGGAGGGAACTAATTACTTATTCTTATTTGTTTATTATAATTAGCTTAATAAGGAACCATTATAGGAAAATTTTTAACTTTGAAAGAATATCGATCTAGGTAATTTTTTACAAGTTTGGTCATTACTGTGATTTGATTTGTTTAGTTTAGGCAAATAGTCATGAGCATTAATAATTAAGTTAACTTTAATTTGTTTCATTAATTCTAAAAATAGATGCTTAATTTGTTCTACGATACTTTTGTATAATTTTGATATATAACTAAGTTAGAAGTGAATTCTTTTTAAGCATTTTGGCATCACATTGAGACAATAAGTGTGAATAAGTGAGAATTAAATAAATTCACTTTGATAGCTTTAAACCAAGTAAAAAGGTTAAAGATAAAGAGTAGTGCTAGTAAGCATTTGTAATGGTAACCTAATTGTGTAATTAGGAGTATTGATAACAAGGTGTTGACTCTCACATCAAAAGGTTAGGTGACTTTTCAAAGATGCAGTCATCAATTCTATCGAGAGGCCAGATCACTTGCTAGGCTTGCAGTTATAAGTTGCAAGACTCTAAATGCTTGTGTTATTTTGAAGTTAGCATTTTGATTTTTATTTCAATAAAGGTTATGAAAATGTTTAAAAGTTGAAGCATCTTTCTTATATACATTGAATTTATACATTAGGTTGATTTTGTTAATTGAATTAAAGTTTGAAGGATTATAGAGTTGATTTATAATTTGATACAATTAGAAAAATACTTAGCAATTTGATTAACTTTACAATTAAATAAGCAATGGAGAATCTTAATTGATGTGATTGATTTGTTAAATTATTTCCAAGACTTGTCACCTATTTAAGTTAAAAGTGATGGAATTGATTTGCTTGAGGATAATCAAATGCTTAAGTATAAGAGAATTTGATAAGTGCTAATTATGTTTTGAATATGATTTTGGAAGCATTATGCTTGTGTATGGATGATTTTTACATGATATGGTACTCAATATAACTTATATTTTGTTTACATTAATTGTTTTAAGCCCCTAATGAAGAAGAAAGTTTTTTAGACAAGTTGGAGACAAGTTATAGAAGTTTTAGTATGATTTTAGTTTAACACAGGTTGAAAGTGTACCTATATTCAAAACACGTGTCAAACATGGCCCCATATTCTACCTTGTATAGGCAATTAGTCAATTCTTTTTCTTGAATAACTTATCACATGAAGAAACACAACCTATATACAAACACGTGTCCATGGCCTTTAGACCCATGTTTCTAAGATGAACCCTCGGATGCATGATTATGTTTTTCCTGATGAAGGAAATAGTTGATCTCATAGGCTAAAGTATGGAGATAAACAAATGTGTGAGTGCTTGTTAGAGAACAAGTTCACTGAAAGGACCTGACATGAAAAATTCATTTGGAACATTGCTTGTATATTTATGAAAATTCTTATTGTGATGATTGTATAAGTGATCCTTTGATTTAAGGTCTCCAAAGTTATCTTGTATAGGAATTGTTATGCTTTAATACTAGTTATTCTAATCATAGGTTGTTCAATCAGTAACCATTCGATATAGCATGAACTATATGGAGGTAGTAGTGTGATCAAAATAGGATTCATTATCTAAAGTAATTAGGAAAAATGTTCTGTTGTTCTTAATTAGTATTGATTTCGAAAATCCTTGGCCAAGATGGAATGACATTTTGTAAATAGTTTATAAATGTCATTAATTGAATCAATAGCTAATAATGGAGAACTAATATGTTGGACTAAAAAAGAGTATATATTAATTCTAGGCTCTGTCTAATCGAAACATTTTATGATGAAATGATTAAATTATACGGAAAAGTTAGACAAAACTACTTTGACATTCCTAAATATTTAAGTAATCATGATGCATTGCTAGACACCAATCTTGATCTATGATTATAAATTGTTTAATTAGATAATTAAATATGAATTAAAAGGAGTTTTAATTTACCTAATTCTAATTATGAATTAGAATTCTAATTTATAATCATTGCTAATATATTTGGGAATGTAATGAGTCACATATAAAGAACATGTTGAAGAGAGCAAATATATTTTTAATCAAGTTATAGTTGATTGTAAAGTTTGAGAAACTTTATGATTAAATATGAGATATTTAATAACTAAGGATCAATATAAAATATTAGATCTTATTTAGACATAACTAATATTTAATTAGAATTATTTGTAATTTTAATTAAAGTTTAATTGAATTGAATTTCAATTAAATTACTAAAATGTCCAAAACTTATTATAAACAGGCTTAAGCCCTAATAGAGTTAGCACTTCTTGCTTAACCTTCTCTGTAAGAGTTACAGAGTTTTCTCAACCTGTTTGTAAATATTATTAGAGGCTGAACACTTGTGTAGTTACGGTGGTTGAAATGGATCAGTTTTGAAATAAGGTATGAATTAAGATTCATGTATTATTATATTTTAATTGTTAATCATTTTATATAATTAAAGTAATTTTAGTTTTTAGGAAATTAAAATACGGAAAAATTTATTAAAATAAAGAAAATTTTCGTAACTTTTTTACTATAGTCGGAATATAATCCCATCCCAACTTTCCAACATAAGGATGGGTCCGGGAAAGACAAAAATTAGTTAGTAGGCAATTTATGTAGATAGAGGAATGCATGCATCAGAGTTGGTGAGTACGTTTATTGTACGCTTACAATATCAATAAGACCATCAATCACTTGAAAACCCATCTTTCACCCAAACGTTGGCCTGCTGATCTGGGGACTTCAAATTCCCCCATTCAAGTACGTAAAAATATCTTATTGAAGGATTTTTTTTTTCAGGATACAGAGAAAGAAGAAAAGGATAGCAATTGATTGCACAAGTAGGGTCTAAAGGTTTACATAAAAATGATTATCACCATCATTATCATCGTTTAAAACTACTTTAAACTCATCAACTACAGTACAGTTGGGCCATACTTGGCCTACTCTACTTTTTTCCTCCCGAGGCCCATTGTTTGACTCCTTTTCACCGCAGCAGCAAAATCACGGAAAATAGAGTCACGTAAACTCCATGTAACCCCACTGCCACCTGCAATGCCCCGAAGCAATTTTAAACACATAACGCTCTTTCAACTGGAGCACATTAAACTTGCCATTTCATTTGTACGCATAAAATTGAATTAAGCTCCATTGCAGTGTATACTCTACAAAACTTGTCATGTTCTTATTTCTTAGTACTACCTTTGACTTCACAACCAAAAACGTGACACTTGTTTACTTGGATATCTATATAAAGGAAGAATAACAAAATAATGTTTATCTATGACGTTAGCTTAAAAGCATCTAATACAGGGGAATTTAGCAGTATATCTGTAGATATATAGCATAGTGAATAGTACATAGTAGGGTAAGAGAGAAAGAAATACCTGTTGATGGTGGCCAGAGGCTGGCAACGGTCTGATAGTAGTAGAGTCGATTTCATCGGTGGGCAAAGGAACGGCTGGATTACTATTTATGAATGGCATCCCTCCTTTATCTGGCACTACCGTTGCTGGTACCGGAGTTGGCGAAGAAGCTGCCGTTTGTCGTGGACGGAAGGGCCATGGGTATGCCGGAGAAGAAGGTATCACACCACCGGAAACGGGTGATGGAACTGGAGACGCCATTGGAGGGAGTTGTTGTGATGGTGGTGGCGGTGACGCTGGAGAGACCTTTACAGCGAGCTTTAGAGATTGTTGATTGCAGGAGTGTAGAGAGCCATTGTGGAATGTGAAGTAGAAAAAACCAGGGCGTGATGGGTGCCACTTTGATTTTCATTTTGATGAACAAGAATATGACTGTTAGTTTCAGTTTTAAGAAAGTCGAGACGTGAAAAAGGGAAGAGAGATATGAAGAAAATTAGAGTACTATATATGTAGCCATACTTACTAAAGTGTATTTGCCAGACAAGTTAACTTGGAAAATTGAGTAATTACAAGAACTGGCAGACCATGTATCTTGGAATTTTGAGCCATTTCTCGTTGTTAAAGGTAATTAATGCTTCTCAGGCTTTGCAACTTGTGACCTTTTTGTGCATTGTACAAATACAAACTGAGAATATGAGAGACTGAGAGAGGGAGATACCGTATAAGAGGTGGAATTGAGCTTGGTGAGAAGTGTTGCTTGAGTGAAGTTGCAGATGTTAAAGGCTCTTTGGTTCTGGAAAATGTAGAGGTTGTAGTGATACTGGTGTTGAAAAACTTGGAAGAATATGGTAACAAGTAGACAAAGAAAAGGAATGTTAGTTGGTATCTAAACAAAAGTAAGTAAATCAGTAGACAGTGGAGTATAAGGACTTACTGATGCAGTCTCCTATGTGAACAATGGGGTTTTTCCATTCTGAAACACCATCTACTAGTATTGTGCTGGATTGAGAAGGTTGAGTAAGTAAAGATAAGAGAGATAAGAGCGGGAGAAGCATTGAAAAAGTCTTCATCAGGTCTTCGGACTCTTGGCTTTGTTGTTTATGAGAAAGTGATTAAATTAGAAAGAAGTTTGAAGACTTTAGTGGACTTACTGTGCTCTTTGGTTCTTATGGTCATTAATAGGCAACAAGAGAGAGAGAGAGAGAGCAAATGGTCATCGGAGAAAGGGGGCGTGGAAAGACTGTTAAAGTGTCAGGTGTGTTGGGCTTTTGATGGGAAAAGATTTGAATGGGAACAACATTGGCATCGAAGATTGTGTGGTTTGTTACTTTTTTCACAGTAAAAGCTGGAATGATTTTTATTTACTAAATATTAACCTCACAACTTTAAAATGGGAGTAGCTCTGGGAAAAAATGATGGGGATTATTATTCTTAAATGATTAGTACTGTGATTCCGATCCTGCAGTCTAGTTATTTTCTTTTCTTGGGATATGAGGAATCAAGTTTACTTTTCTTTTATTTCTCTAAAAGAATTCATCTTTCATTTCTTTGATTTGGACTACGCGATGGTGCTCATTCTTCGATGTCCGGAAGAATAAATAAGCTGTGTAAAGCACGTCCTTTTAGAAACCGAGAACAGGAGCAATGTGCCATCACAAAAGTCTGTTTAAGAGGTCAAGAATTGGGTGCGGTCCTCCATTTTCTATCAGTTAACAAGCTTATGTTATGGTTGTGGAGAGCGTATTCACAAGTATTAGTCGCTCTAGTCCACTGTTTTACTGAGCTTAACTCAAATCAGAACACGAATTATAACAAACATAATATATGATGAGTAGTACTACTATTTTCAATGACACCATCATTTTCCTCGTTAATCAACAATGCGTTGATTGAATAAGATATTTGTGTTGCTTTACACATGTCATTACATCACACTTAATATCATTAAAGAAGATAAGGTTAGGGATTCTTTGTATATTTTTCAATGTAAGAAGGCAGAGATAAGTGGAAGAATGTGGAAGGAATACTAGTTCATTGAAAGATTTTACCTTATTGGAATAAAAAACAAACAAATATAGGGTTAGCGATATAGATTTGATTCAAAGTCGATAGAGGAAACTCGAGTCGATTGACTTTCAAATCAGGCTTGGACTTATGAGGTTTGGCTCGGTTTGACTTAAACTAGTTCAGTCAAAATAACCTTATTTTGTTAAAATTTAACAAAATGATGTTGTTCTGTTTCATGGTTAAAGAACCAATCGATCAAAACAACGTCATTTTGACTCAAACCATTTAGTTTTTAGGCTACTTGAATTTGATCAGGCTTCAATTAGAAATGAGGCCAAACATAGTTTGTAATTAAGATGTTGCCCCTCTAAAATTTCCATACATGAAATTATTGAATTAAAAATTTATAAAAGTTTTAAAAATGGTCCAAACACTTTTGGTAAAAAGTTTTTGAAAATATATAAGGAAGAATTTTTTTTACTAAGTCACGTTTAACAAATTTAATAGTTAGAATTATGACATAAAGTTTATTTAGGTTTTAAGAATAATTTAAAACGTTTACAACAAAAAATTTAAAGAATATTTAAATAGGAAATCCTTTAAATGATTTTTAGAGGCTGATCTTTTTAAAATTTTGAAAAATGGAAGACTAAGTTCAAATGTCGCCTACTTTTATAAGGCATCTTAATTAAAATATTCTAAACATAATTAAGAAGTCCATTTCAACACCATTAAATTTTGTTATTAATAATGTTATTGAAAGATTTTAAGGAAATATGGAGAGAAATTAGACCAAATCTGAATGAGTTAATATGTAATAGGAACACCATATTTGATTTTAAGACTTACGGTTGGAGACTCTCTTATGTAAGACACAATTAAAGTATCCTATCTTATGAGACCCTCTCAGATATATCAAAGGAAATCTAGTGTCTTATTGGAAAGAAATTTAATAAGGGGATTACTAGCAGCTAATGGGATAAAATTGTTGCCTATGTGGAGGAAGGCAAAGACTCACTTAATTAAAAGGAAGCTACCTATGAATGCCTTATAGCAATGTAGGAAAATGTTACTCCATAAAATAATTAGGAGAAAAATCCCAAACCATCCAACATGATTAATTAGGAGATGGTTTGGAGTTCATCTAAGTCCAACTCCTCTATTAGCTCAAAATTAAACTAACCTAGCTCCCTTCTGGAGGAATCTGAATTCGAAGACACGATGGCAAATCCGAGAACATTGAGGGAGTTGGTTGCACCCGATTTAACTCAAAGACCATTGTGCATTATATTTTCAAATTTTGCTGAACATATTACTTTTGAGTTAAAGTCTAGAGTAATACATTTATTACCTAATTTCCATGGTCTTGCAGGTGAGGATGCACATAAGCATCTCAAGGAGTTCGATGTGGTTTGTCTGAGTATGAAGCCTCGCGAGGTGATCGATGAGCAAATCATATTGAGAGCCTTCCCGTTCTCACTCAAGGATGCAGCGAAGGATTGGTTATTCAATTTACTGGCTGGGATCATGAATAGTTGGTTGGAGATGAAGAGACTGTTCTTGGAGAAATATTTTCCAGCCTCAAAGACAACATGTATTTGGAAGGAGATATGTGGCATCAAGTAGCATAACAGAGGGTCTCTTTATGAGTACTGAAAGCGTTTTAAGAAGCTATGTGCCAGTTGTCCTCACCATAACATTCCAGAGTAATTTCTCATCCAATAGTTATATGAAGGATTACTACCGATGGAGAAGAGTTTGGTTGATGTGGCGAGTAGTGGGACACTTTGCGAAAAGACTCCCATTGAAGTCAGGATCATACTTGAGTGGATGGTCGCTAACACCCAACAGTTCAACACTCCCAACGATGTTCGACGACTAAACGAGGTAAGTACTTCAACTATCGAACATCGTTTAGATGAACTAACATCCTTTGTGAGACAGATTGTAATTGGACAGGCACAAGTGAAAGTATGCAGGATATGTTCAAATACAACCATCCAACTGATGAGTGCTCGACACTACAAGAGGGGAGTATGTAGTATGTAAATGCTGCATGAGGGAACTTCCCAAATCAATACAACCCGTACTTGTAGACATATAACCCAGGTTGGAGGAATCACCCCAACTTGAGTTACGAAGGGAATATACAACATAATTACTTTCAGAATCGGTCGCAAGGAGCATAAGGATTTCAACTAAGGCAACAAGGAGCACAGGGAGCCTCCTTTTCCAGTTTAGGTAATTCTCTGGAAGAATTGATTAAGACTTTAACTACTAAAAATCTCCAATTTCAACAGAGCATACAGCAACAACTTCAATAGGGCATACAATAGATACAGTAGGAGACAAAGGCTAGCATACAGAATTTGGGATGACCTGTATCTTTGGAGGAACTGTGTAGATCAACTTATCAGGAGGTGTGTACTGGAAAATGAAACACCCTCAATTTTAGCCTTTCGTCATTCGTATGCATGTAGAGGACATTTTGGAGTAAAAAGGACAGCTAGTAAAGTTCTGGAAAGCAATTTCTACTGGCTGACACTGTTCAAAGATGCATATGCCTTCTGCAAATCATGTGATAGATGCCAACGATCAGGTAACCTATCCCGTAAGGATTAATTGTCACAAACCCCTATGCGTTTCTATGAAATTTTGACGTTTAGGGTGTGGACTTTATAGGATCTTTCCCTCCGTCTTTTGGCTTTATTTATATATTGCTTGCAGTTGATTGTGTTTCTAAATGAGTGGAAGCCAAAGCTACCAGGATTAACAATGCAAAGGTTGTTGCAGATTTTGTTAAGGCTAACATTCTTTCTAAGTTCGGGATACCAAAAGCAATCTTTAGTGATAGAGGAACCCACGTTTGCAACAGAGTGATGGAAGTAATGTTCAGAAAATATCACACCAAGCACAAGGTTTCCATTGCTTATCATCCCCAAACCAACGAGCAAGCTGAAGTCTCAAATCGAGAAATTAAGTTAATCCTGGAGAAAACCGTGCAACCCAATAGGAAGGATTGGAGTGTAAGACTAGAAAATGCTTTATAGGCCTACAGGACGACTTATAAAACACCAATTGGGATGTCTCCGTATAGATTAGTGTTTGGGAAGCCATGTCATATTCCGGTGGAATTACAGCACAAGGCATATTGGGCTATCAAAAGATGCAACATGAACTTGGATGATGCGGGTAAGTATAGGAAGTTGCAATTGCAGGAGTTGGAGGAAATGCATAATGACTCTTATCAGAATGCAATGATATATAGGGAGAAGACAAAGGTTTTTCACGATAAGATGATTTCAAGGAAAAGCTTCTCGGTAGGCCAGAAAGTGCTATTATATCACTTCAAACGTAAACTATTTCTAGGTAAGTTATATTCCCATTGGGTTGGTCCATTTGTTATCACTCATGTCTTTCCTTTTGGTGTAGTAGAGATACAGGGTCTGAAAACCAACAAGACATTCAGAGTAAATGGTCATCGCTTAAAGTCGTATTATAAAAGCTTCCAAATGGAGGCTTTAGAGGTGTTAATGCTAGAAGACGTGATTGATGTCACTTGATGCACACAATAGGAAGTCGAGCCAACGACGGTAAACAAAGGTGCTGTTTGGCAGGCAACCCAAGGGAAGTTAATTTTCGTTGTTTACATTTTTGTATTTACTATTTTTGTGAAATGCTCCATTTCTTACATTTGATGTTACATTGGGACAATGTAAGTTTTAAGTATAGGGGTGGGGATATTAGTTCTTATGCATGTTTTTTAGCTTAATTGTAGCTTATGTGACTTCTTAGGTGATTTTCAAAATCAAACAAACAAAATAAAAAAAATTCTTGTTTTCTATCGCTTTTAAGATTATTTAGTCATAATTAGATATGAATTGACTAGAAAAATCAATGGCAACCTTAGCATGTACTTTTGCTCTTGTGATTGGTTAATATGCATTATCTTTAGAAGAGTGGTGACTAGTGGTAGATAAAAACCAGTGAGATTTTGAGCCGTATTAGACTAACACATTCATATCAGTCTCACTATCTTTTGTTATGTGTGACCTTCATGACATGTACTTCCTGACTTTGCTTTGATCCTCTATTCAAGACCATATTTTTATCACATGTATTTTCATGAAAATGATTAGGCATTCTTTGTGTTTACGAGTTACATTAACCAAATAGCCTACCCATGTATATGAATTTTCCTTTGTTAAGCCCTTTTGAGCTTTATTAGCCTTTCCTTTAGTATAAACTGCATTACATGCTTTTAAACCTAACCAAATATCCTACCTAAGCCTTAAAGCTAGTGGAGCATTTGTCAATTCTTGATGACTATAATTGTACAAAAGCTTAACTATGGGGGTATGTATACATATAGGTTAGTTATATTTGTTAAAATGCTATGTTATGAATTCCCATGTTGATGTAGCCTTTATCATTGTTACATTTGAAAGAAAAAGAAGAAAAGAAAGAAAAAAAATGTGAGTTTGAATAAAAATATCAAGGAGGAAATACAATTGCTTTGAAAAGTTGTTAATTAATGGTTTATCCTCCTTAA
>JAOQMM010000006.1:8887284-8915171 GCA_027563515.1 Erythroxylum platyclados
AGGAAATACAATTGCTTTGAAAAGTTGTTAATTAATGGTTTATCCTCCTTAAGTTGTATTGAATGGGTGGTTTGAATTTATTGCATATGAGGCGGATGTTGTTTTGGATAAAGCACTCTTTGTGTTATGTTCATGTAGTTTATGGTGTGAGAGCTTAATTGAGTTGTGAAATATAATTGTTGCATTCGTTATAGTTGACGGTACCCATTGTTGAATGAATGTTAACTTGTGCACTTGATATCTCATTAAGTGTTACTTTTGCTTCACTAGCTTGATGGCTTTTATGCTACATTACCCAAAATATATCTCACCTTACCATTTCCCACATTACAACCATAGAAAAGTCCTTTGATTCATAATTATGCATATGACTTTTAGTGGTGTAGAAATGAAATGATATGCAAAGTTGTGGATTGTTGTGATCATGAATGGTGTTTGAGTGTACCCGTGGAAATGTTTTATGTAAACACTGTTTGTCTAAGTCTACCTTTAGATTACTCAATTCTAAGGGTGATGAATGTTGATTGATCATGAATAGAACCTTTGAATGTTGAGTTATTGCTATAGGTTTTAAAAGTCATTCATCTTTACTTATGATTATCTATTCTTAGAAAATAAGGAAAATAAGTAAGAGTTTTAATTTGCGATTTTGATTTTGACGATTTACCCAAGGACAGTCAAAAGCTAAATATGAGGGAAATTGATATGTGCTTAAATGTTGATTCATTTAATTTACTACACTTAGTGATTAATGTCTTAGAAATGCTTAAGATACTCACTTTAGCTCATATTTGATTTTAGGTAAATTTCAGAAGTGAAGGAACTAAAATGAGCTGAAAACATACTTATTGAGCCATCTTCTCGATATTCATACTCTATTGTCTTCATGGAGCAAGAAGAAGAAAATTACAAGAAGAAGAGACAAGATAGAGCATAAAAAATGGACAACACATAATTAAATGGACAGGTGTCCATTTATCATAGTTGCACATTCTTTTTAACGTAGCTTTTTAAGGTATAAAG
Organism: Erythroxylum platyclados; assembly: GCA_027563515.1. Classification (NCBI taxonomy): domain Eukaryota; kingdom Viridiplantae; phylum Streptophyta; class Magnoliopsida; order Malpighiales; family Erythroxylaceae; genus Erythroxylum; species Erythroxylum platyclados. The sequence continues at coordinate 8,888,308 of JAOQMM010000006.1, forward strand.
GAAATGCATGTGTGACGGCTGTAAAAATTAAAAAATTATAGCAGTCATGGATTACAAGATGAAGACACCTTATGCTACTAAGGAGCCAGCTGTCTATATCGGTGGAGATGAATGGAGGGTGATGTGCGGCTAAAGAAAGGAGAATTAGACAGCAACTGAAGGACAACACCAACAAATTTGTATTCTTCTATTTTGAAAGACCCCTATCCCATATTCCTCTTAAACCTAGATGCCACATTGTTTGAGTGAATTATGGAATAAAGAAAGAAAGTGAAGTGTCGGCTGGGAGTGGGGATGAATAACCGAGAGTGAAAGGCAGTTGAAATAATTTTATACTCTTCAATTTTAATATATAGTGATGACAATGAGTAGGGAGGGGAGCTGATCCATAATCCTCTTCGATTTTAATAGAAAGGTTTGTGTAAAGGCTGGAAAATAAGGGGGAGTAGATGCTGGACAAAGAACTGAAGGGGGAGCTGGTTTATTGATTGTTTTCGGTTTTCCAAATGGTGTGAGGGTCGAAGCAAAAGAGGAATAACCAAGATAACATCGTCTTCATCAATTCCTCTTCGGTTTTCAAGATGGAAAGAGGCAACAATAACTATTCTTCTTGGAGATTAATGGAAATGATGGAAGGCTGACATCCCGATGCTAGTTCAACGATGATATCGACGTCAAGTCGCAATTAAGCTATTTCATCCTATTAACGTTGTAATCTCTTTTTAGATTGTTGTATTGTTTATGTTGATTGAATTGGGTTTTGTATAAATGATCTTAATACCTTATTTAGATTGTTCTATTACGAACCTATTGCTATAATATTGAATGTAATCCGTAATTATTACATTTGATGTTTGTTAGTAGCATCTAATGGTCTTAAATCGTTAGGAACAATGTAACTTAGGTTAGATAACAGAATGTGTGAGGTTACTACCTATATTGATCGTTTCCCACTTCGTAATGTTGCTGCCAAATTGAATCTATAGAACGTATCTTAGGTTATTTAGTAGTTAGGTTTAATTAACGATCGTATCTTAATTAAACACAACCTAAGGGAAAACCGAGATTAGCAGAGCATACTGTTAGTCTTAGATCAATAGTCCGAAGAGAGGTGTAAGGATGTTAGGATGATGGAATATGCTTAATCATGTTTAGGCCGAGATTGACTTTAAAACCGAACCTTACTTATATTTGACACTTTAATCATTTTTGATTGTTTGCTTTAATTTGTTTTCGATAGTTTGCTTTTATTTTATTTTCTAAATTGCTTAAAACCCAAAACCCCCCTTTTATATTTTCCTTGCATCAATTAATTTCGTTACGAAAATTAACCAAACATTTCCTGTGGATTCGATCCTAACTCACCACAACTACAAAATTTAATGTGCGGAGTTAGGTAAATTTTGCAGTGTACTCAACTCGCGCTGTCAATAATGAGAAATTAAAAGGACAAATTATTATATGATAAATGATAACAATGAAAATTTCAAATTGTTAAATCATAAAATATCATACATAAGAATAATATATAGTTGAACACATTTTAAGAATTCAAATGTCATACTTAGTCCTTGATTATTAGTCACAATGTTTTTACTTTTGTTTTTGGAAAATTGTAAGAGGACAATTAGATGGATAACAACTGCGACCTAACCTCTAACTTTGAAGTTGAAGTTGTAATAAGTTTGGATTAATATGAATATGATTAAATATGAAATATGTTATTGAATAAAATTAAGCACACAATCCATCATGTTTCACTATAATATTTAACTATGGTTATTAACCCAATAATTAACTTTTTAAACAATCATTGACAAATAAATATTCACAACGCAATCTAAAATATTCTAACATATATATTATTATATACAAACAAGTGTTTTATTTCATATATTGCATTTAGTTGTATTTTTATATGTTATCTTAATATATTTAAAATAAAATAAGATTGCTAATCGCATATTAAATATTTACATTATAATTAGGAAATGAATCAACTTAATTGCAAATTATATTTACTAAAATGTATTTTATTTTAAAATATGAGTATTTAACTTATAACTAAAACGAAACATCAAGTGTATTTATATTTAATCATAAGAGAATTATTTTATATATCTAATAAAAAAATTCTCCTTATAATAAATAGTTTTGATTTGTAGTAGATCCTATAATAAGGAGAACAGAAGAGAACTAACTAATAACTCTTATGTTCTAATTCTTGGTTATGTATGGAGACATTAATAAGATTGATTGATCATTCTATACAGAAATAAGAGAATTTCAAGTTCCATTACAAGTGTAAGAAGTTGAGAATTTTTAACTTATCTTTTGTAAATGAATTACTTCTCCTATTTAGAACTAATGATAAATTAAAGAGCTTTTAACTATTACTCTCTGAACATTCAAGGAATTCTTTGGCTTCTCTATTAATAAGGATAATAGTTACTTGCTTGTCTCAACTGCAGCCAATCGCCTTGTTAGATAGCTAGCTAACTTAACAGGTATAAAGTTAAAGAATCCTTCATTTTCATGTCTTGTTTTACCTGTGATAACCAAAAGAGCAAGTTATAGAGATTAATTACTATTGATTGAGAAAATTCAAAGGAGAATTGACAATAAGTGCAATAGATGCCTATCATTTGCTGGAATAGTTTAACTCGTCAATTTAGTTATCAACATCATGCATATAGACTAGTCCTCTTATATCCTTTTTTCTAAAAAGCTTAATCAAAGCAAATGAAAAAAAATATTTGGATGATTCTTTTAGTCAGGGGACCTCACCAAAAAGTAAATTGTTAAGGTCAAATAGACATATCTCTATTTATTAAAGGAGAAAGGAGGACTTGGCATCACAGTCATCAGACAAATCAACAAATGCTATAAGAAATATGTCTATTGTCTATGTTTTTTTCCTACATTTTAGAATTCATAGCCAAAAGTAAGTATATTGTGACGTATTTTCTAGAAGAAAAGCCTTTTCATCTTTTCAATATTAATAATAGTAAGCCACCTCTATTTATCTTATTTTTTTGGCTTTCTCTACATTGTCTTGATGTTTATTATGAAATGAGGCCCCTTTTCTTTTTATGGGTTTTGTTATTCTAAGATTATCATTTTCTAAGTCCTTGTACTGAAGTTAGGTTTGGAGTGGCTATGTTTATGTTTTTGATAAAGGAGGAAACGTTTAATGACCAATCCTAACTTCCCTAAGATTTGGCATGGAAAGGTTTCATTTTGAGTATAGTTAATTTTTGGCCTATGTGCTCTCTCTTCTACCATTTTTACACATTACATGAGACTTGTTTAAAATCATTATAAAGGTGTATTCATAAGCTTTATTATTTATAGTAACTAATCATTTATATGCAGATTTTAAGGGCTTTTTGTAAATTACTGTTGCGTAATAGAGACTAATAAAAGTGTTTGTTTCAGTTTTGATTCCTTAATTTTATGAATTTTTCTAGCATTTCAATCCTAGCTTGATTAGAGGATATATGATATTTGACTTGGATTCAAGAGTGCTTAATTATACTAAATGAATGGAATTCTTGGCCTTGTAGATCTTTACAGTGAAAAGCATAAAAAAGAGGAAAACTATTGTGGTCAAATTTGGATAGTTAGAAATTTGTTTTTGCCTATTAGTGGGAAATAAAGTATTAATGGATCTTTGGGTTGTTGAAATAGCAACTACTATTGGATATGTAGCTAAACACTGCCAAAATATATCTAGAGTAAGTATGGTTCAACAAAGTTATCATCAGATGCCAATAAATATGGTAATTTGGAAACTCCGAGTTGTTCACTTCGGAGATTAGCAAGGAGAAACAAATTATATAAAATAATAATAAAAATGAAGGAAATATTTTCTATTCCAAAACCAAAAGGCTTTCTTGGAGATCAATACCAGGCTTGTGCAGTTCTTCCTAGTAGGTCTTAGTCACATTGTTTGAGCTTACAAACAATTTGACTTATAACGTTTTTTTGTGTTAACTATTTTTTTCGAAAAGAGAATTATAGCTTTTTGTGCTTATTTTGATTACTAAGTTATGAAAATTTTCCAATAGTTAAACTGTTAATATATTGCTCAAACAAATTGTGGTTGCTAAAGATTTGGTATTACACTAGAAAGATGACCTAGAACATGAATACATTTACTTCCAAAAACGATTATGATCTTTTCTGAGTTAATTTTTCTAGAACTAGAAAACTCTTACCTATGATTTCATTAGTTTGATTTCCTTTTGATATCTCCTCTTTGGCATGTAATATTTGAAAACTTGCCATCATATTTTCTTGTTTCTTTTATTTAGGGTTGTGGTGACTATAGGAATTATGTTCTGCAACTTTAGTCTTAAGGCTTTATAAAATGTCAAATATCACCCAGTCATTTAGTAGGATCTTACCTATTTATACTTCACTCATTGTTGGTTATTGCCTTTTTAGTGTGTTTAGAGTAGAAAGGCCAGGATGTAAATTCACTGTGGGGTAGTGAGTTGTACATATTTCTATAAGGTAACACATCTCTATTTTGTTGGCAATAACTAGTGCCTTTATCTTTTAAAGGAACCCTAGGATTGTATTCCTTGCTTAATATGATGGTATAAGTTTTACTACTTTTCTTTTGCTACTTTTGAGTTTTACATTTTCCAAATACGAGGTGTATTTTATAGTTCAGTTGGACTTGTATGTGGACTTATTGACAAGCATATCTTTTTGTTCGTTTTTTATCTCTCCTTTAAAAAAAACAATTATGTCTCATATGTTTCATGTCAGTGAGGATAATGGGTTTGGCATAAGTGGAGAAAGTAGTTAGTAGGAAAAGATTCTCAATTCAATGTTATGTGGATAAATAAAAAAGTGAATGGAAATTTGTTCATTGAAATGATGTTTAAACTTACTGTATTTACAATATTTTTTTTAATAGTATACCAATTAAGATTGACCCATGATCTTCATGGTTCCAAAAATGCTAGGAAAAGATTCACAATTCGATGATTTGTGGATAAATAAAATAGTGCATGGAAATTTGTTCATTGAAATGATGTTTGAACTTACTGTATTTACAATAATTGTTTTAACAGTACACCAATTAAGATTGACCCATGATCTTCATGGTTCTAAAAATACCATGAACACTAGAAAATTAAATCTATTAAATTGATTGACACTATAATTCATAATTGCACTACAAAATATGATGTTTTCTTTTTGTATTGTCTTGTTTACAAATTATAAGGAATGCACAGATTATTATTAATACTTTGGGTAGTAACAAAGAATTACTTATTAATTTTATATTACTTTGTTGGTACACTTTGATGATACTTATATAATGTTATATAAGGAAGGCTTGGCATTTTGAATTAATAATGTTTCTCTACAACTTAATTTGATAATAATAAGTAAATTATTCATAGTAAAAAATATGTTGAGACATTATATAGAAAATGTTGCAAATTGCTTAATACCATGAATTATGCAAAAAGTTGAAAAAAGTTTTTGACAACGTTTTCACATGCTCATAGTTAAAAGAATAAAAATATATATATAATTATGATATCATAAAATGTAGCTAAAAATATTGATTGTATTTTGGGAAATGTAGCCAAAAGTGTATATGATTTTGAGAACATTGCCTAATTTGTTTTTGCAACAGAGAATTAGTGATAGTTTTGGCAATGAACTAAAAACATGACAAATAATAATTCGCAACATTTTTTGACAAATTGGCTACATTTTTAATTGTTGCCCATAGCCTACTTTATAGTAGTGAAGGTTTTAATGTGTAAAAGGATATGGAGACTTCTAGCAAATAAATGGATATGCACTCAATACTTGAAAGGTGAGAGCTTTTTTGAAAATAAATCCAAAAAGTATAGATTTATGGACAATGGTGCAAATTTTAAACTTGAGAAAGTAATTACAAGGAGTTAAGGTGAAAAATAGACATTGGAATAATTCCTAAATTTGGTATGATAATTAGAACAAATTGCAACTATTAGCCTAGATCAATATGATGTCTAACCTGAGAAATTTTATTTCAGAGAATGCCAAGGTTAAGAAAGTGATAAAAGACAATTAGTGGTATTGCAATATCAATGAATTATCAGTAATAATTGCTAATGTCTGTGACTACAACACAAATACAAGCAAAGAAGACTAAAAAATCTAGTAGAAACACTCTTCTAGATTGTTTATAAATAGATCATGCAAAGAGCTTTTTAGGATTCAAGCTTAGAGAGTGGATCGGTCCATAAAAATTTGGTTCAAGCAAACTATTCCTAATGTCTCTTTCATTCTACGGTTTGTGGTGAGATAGAGACTAATAAATTTGGATATATTATGAGGAAACAACAATTATCCTCAATACTACAAGTTAAGTAAGCAATAATTTGAAACCTTAAATCGTTTGTTCTTTCAATTATATGCATTCACTAATGATATATAAATTAAGGTCCAGAGACTGCGGAAAATGAGGCACTCGAAAAGAATGGAATGACATTACAAAGTAGCGTAGTCATAATCAAAATGTGTATAAGAGTGATCTCTTGATATATATAAAATAATATTTAAAGAAATAAAGTTAGAGAATATCGATGAATGAAGAGATTATTAAGTGCCAGTGAGTTTGTCAATTAAATAAGAAAACAACTTATAACTATGGTATACGGTTGATCTGTAAATGAAAAATGACTCAATCATAAAGAACCATAGACTCGTAGCAGCTAACATCTAGTTTGAATTAAATAACCACACCTCACTTCCGTAAGAGGCTTTGCCTGTAACAAGAAGCAAGACTCGAGAAACATAAACGAAGCTAGAGTTCAAGTTGTTCAAACTTTGGTAAAAGTTGCTTGTTATTCTTGCATTATAAACTCATGTTTGGAGCTTTTGGTTGTATGGTAATAGGTTGTCATTCTTAATACAATATTTTATCTTGAAAGAGAAACTCCTACATCTTTTGGTAGCTTTGGCTTCGCACATCTGTAGCCTAGAATCTAAAGACTAACTGGTACGAGACTATCGGTCGATGCCTCGGATTTTTTTTACTTGGATTTGTCTTGGATAGAAGAATCCGAGACAAAAGGATGTTATTTGTTCTGCTCTATAAATTAATTAAATAGGAGACAAATAATTACTACGGACACACTTGTCGGTTCTGTGGGGTCTATGTTTTGTGGCAGAAGCAATAATGTATACTAATTTCAAATAAATGAAAAGAAAATTATTGGAAGATATTAACGGATTAATATCAAAATGCTTTGTTTATTGATCTCAACTATTGACTATATATTTGAATGATTTTCATCTTGCAGTGAGTAATGCTTCAATGATAACCTTGAGTGTCAAATTTGTTCTTTAATAGATCAAATTCGTGATAAGTTTTTTATCAAACTAAAAAAAGGAAAATGAATGCACAGACTGGAGTATCCCCAGTACTAGTTCTTGAGACTGTTTGCCGCTTCACCCACGTTAATGGTCCGTGAAACTGTGAAGAAAAGGGAAACTTTGATTATTCCTTTTCATGTATTTGTTACAAGTTTTATCTAAAACATGAGTTCTCCTTTGTTATTTTGCTAAATGGAGTTGATATATACCAAGAAGGCATTGTTATCACAATGCACGCGGAAAGCTCGAACAAGTACTAATTTTATGACTAATTGTTCTTCGATTTTAGAGGTATCAAATCCAATGCAATCTCTCTTTCTCTTCATATATTTTTAAAATAAAAATATTTGTATGTATACAATTGTAGGGATAGAACTTGGGCCCCTAAGCCCCAGTTGACCAGACCTTGAGCCCGAATGGTGAAAAATTGTCAGCCCCAGACTAGCCCATGACCTGGTAGGTTTTAAAATTTAAATGATGTCATTTTGTTTCGTCATTTTAGGCTAAGCTTTTTCGCTTCTAACAAAGTAAAACAACATTATTTTACATTTCCCTTACCTTTTCTCTTTCCCCTACATCGTTTTCTTCCCTTACCTTCATATTTCTCTCTCTCTCTCTCTCTCTCTCTGAGACCAATATGCTGCCTACTTCACCATCCTTTTCCAGTCTTCGCACTCCTTCCCGCTACCATTTTGTTGCATCGCCCTGCTGCTTTGCTTGCTTGTTGCTTTGTCACTTTTTTTTTGCTTTTTCGCCACCCACCCACCAAGGTAAAGTTCTTTCTTCGTAATCTAGTTTCGAATATTTTGATTGAAGATTGAATTTGTAGAATACTGGGATTTCTAAGATTGTTCCTGTCTGGGATGGTGTTTTTGAGGACTTACACGATTATATAGATAGGCGTGTATGTGGTTGTGTAAGTGATTGTGAAGTTTCAAAAACTTACAAGTTTTTGTGCAGAATTACATAGTCACTTACATCTATGTCACTTAATAATACTTATACAGTCATATACACGCCCGTGTATGTGACATATACGGTCATATACATATTCATGTAAGTGATGTGTAAGTTTGCAGAAAAACTTTACAATGACTTACATGGTCATAGATAAACTTTAAATCTATTATAATTATGATTTATGATCTCATATTCTCTTCCATATTAATGAATTATCAATTATGATTATGAATAACATATATATTTATATGTTGATTATTTCAGATGGATGAGCATATTTCTTTAGTGGAGGGTGGTAATCTGGTAATAGAGACAGAAGTGAAAACTTCTAATCCCATACCAAGTCAAGATAAAAGTCCAGGTCAATTGAAAAATGAAGTTTAGAATCACTTCAATAAGATTAGATCAATAGATAGAGTAAAAAAAAACTGAATGTAAGTATTGTCACAAGATGTTGGTTAGGACTTCAAAAAGTGGAACCTCTCATTTAAAGAGACGTATGGATTCATGTAATAAAAAGAAGGTCGTATCATCAGGTTAAACATTTTTTGACCCCTAACCTTATAAGAGAAAATAATGAAATGACAACATCAAATCAAGATTTTTTATCACTTCTATGGTAATTGGTGATGAACATCTACTATCTATAGTTGATAACAAAAGATTTAGAATATTTTGCAACTCACTGCAACTGACCTTCAAGATTCTGACTCATAACACATTGAAGAAGGACTATACGAAGATAAGAAGAAAGAAATTTGAAGAATGTTGTCGAGTATTGAAGGATGGATTGCCATTATAATAGACATATAAATAGATGATAATCAAAAGAAGGGCTATATGGCGGTGACGGCACATTATGTGACAATGAATAAACTTTATGTTATAAATGTTTGAAGTAATTTATATTCTTTAATATTGTGATCATTTACTTTTTGATTATGTTATGATTGGTCATATTTGCATATGGTAGGTTTATTTATATGTCGGCACCATATACAAGGTAAATGTTGAAAAATGTGATGGGAGACTTTTTGATAGATTGGAATACTGACACCAAATTGTCCACCATAATAGTCAATAATCGTAGCACGAATGATGTTATAATTAAAAAGTTCAAGAATAAGATACGGGTTGGGACCTTGTTAGTTGGTAAAGGTTATTTTATATATGCTGTTTTGCACATATTCTGAATATAATTAGGAAGGATGTGTTGCAGATGATAAAGGAAACAATAGATTTGATTTGGAATAGTGTAGTATATTAGGGTGCAATGCCTAAAAGAGTTGAGAAATTTGAAGAAACTACACGACTATTATGCATTCAGGGTACAAAGAGGTTAGATGAAGTTAGATTTGGATTGTCTAACCATATGGAACTCAACTGTCAAGATGTTGGAGTTGATAATCTAATATGTTGAGGTGTTTACCAGACTGAGACAAAGCGATTTGTAGTACACTTGCATGCCTACAGAATACCTATGTGAGTTAGCTAGAGAACTTTTAGCAAAATTAGAATTATTTTATACTACGACTGAATTGTTCCCGGGAACAAAATATCCAACTTTGCACTGTTGCTTTAGTACTATGTGTGAGATAAAGAAAGCTTTATCTAATTGGATGTTTGATTCCAAAGAGGTTATTTGGGTTATGGCAAAGCAGATAATGGAGTAGCTGAACTCTTATTAGTAACTGATAGGACATACTATTACATTCATATTTGTGTTGAACCTAGGGATGATAATCTTAGCCTAGCCCAGCCTGTGGCCCGAAGGCAAGGTACAAAACGGCGTCGTTTTACCAATTTTAAAAAAAAAGTGTAAAAGGACTGGCTATGCCCAGCCCGGCCATGGCCCTTTGGGCCATGGATCGAGCCACGGGCCACCTAGCCAGTGGGTTGGGCTAGGCGCGGCCCGAGCCCTGCCCGACCCATTGCCATCCCTAGTTAGACCGGAGATACAAGTTGGAGGAAGTTAATGTTATATATAATATTTTGTATGGTGGTTGAGCTCAAGAGCATATAGATGTCATTAAACACTTATTGTATGATTTGTTTAATAATTATTAACAGAAAGGACAAAATTCAAGATTAATATCGTAGTAGTTCAAGTTGTTCAGTTCCTACTTCAGTTTCAGGTTTAGACTCATCTTCTAAGAGCACTTTGTTACTTTCACTTGCAAAATTCATGAAAGAAAAAAGGGTTAGGACTTTTTACAATATGAATTAGTTAGATAAATACTTGATGGAAGATTTTGTAGCCAAAGTTGAATGTGTTTGATTAACCTATTTTGTGATAGTCAATATTGTAATAAACCACAAGTGCAAGACGTAGCTATAACTAGTACTGGCAAACACGAGTCAATCCTACAAAAACTATGAATACTAGTAATTACCCTTCCCCTATTATCTAGCCTAAGGATTGATTTTAGATTTTTGATAAAAAGAAAATAAAACTAAAACAATTAAAGAAATAGGAAACAATAATGAACACAAAGATAGTTGGATTCACTTAGAAAACTATCGTTATCAGAAATTAGTATCTAGGTTCGAATCCCTTTAAACTCTTAACAGATTGGTCTTTTATCATGCAATTGCTTTGTTGATGTATTAGATCGTGGAGACTTCTATGATAGGCTAGTAACTGACCTTGAGTCTATTAACAACTAATCCTAAGGTCTCTAACTGAATTACTCGGGTTAAATCTTATAGGATTGCGTTACTGATTTATGAGTCTCTCTATTAGTAAAAAATTAAACATTGGGAAAGTAAAAAATTTGTTCCTTAATGGGTAAGGCAAGAAAATGTAGTAAGAAAATAAGGCAAAAGAGGCAAATGCAAAGAATCCAGGGAAGATAATGGAGGACATGTGGAAGTAGTAGTGATTAAGAGGAGGAAGTAGAACCTAAAAATTGCCACTAAAGAGTAGCTAGTGTGAGCAAAAAAGTGGAGGAGTATCGAACAAAGTACTGTAATGGTTAGGAAAACCTAGTCAATTTAGTTAAGAGGAAATGGAGAGGCTAAAAGGTAAAAGATTAAGGTGAAGTTGTAAGTTAGAAAGATAAGAAGCCAAAAATAGGTCTTAAGCATTTTAAAGATATGGAGTAGCTTATCTCACTAGGAACCATATTTTAAATTTAAAATAGTTAATTAGGATTCATGTCCTTACTCTTTTGAAATTGAAATCATGGAAATTGTAGCATATATAGACAATAGGGAATGCACATTATAGTTAAATAATTGAGAGAAGATGAAGTTATGTTGTTTGACCTATTTACTACACTTTCATGCTTAATTTACCTATTTAAGTTGAATTAGTTTAATGTTGATGTGGTGCACATCAAAATAAATACTTTCAAGGTAGAATGGTTATAAATTGTTCAAAACTAATTTCTAATTTCTCATGCAAGTAGGTTCAATGAACTTGTTAAGATATCATAAAGTGAACAAAACATAGAGAGAAAGTCCCTAACATTGTGCCAAATATTTAATGCGCACAATTTAGTTTTTTATATTAAATTTAACAAATAAAATTGTTTATGTAATTGTAATTATGCTTATAGGTTATAAATTGTAACTTTTTAAGTTGTGTAATATTCTACTTTATGAGAGGGCTCATATTAAATACAAATATTAAGAAGTCAAATTACAATATTGAAGAATGAATTTAAAAATAAAAGAATAGAATTTTCTATGGAAAATGACTCTTTTATAAGCAAAGACCATATTGCTAGGTTAAAGTTTAATTAACAAGAGAAAGTAAATTGAATAAAAAATTCAAAGAATAAAGCTTGATATTAAAACTTTAAAGGAGGAGGATAAGATAATATAGGTAATGTTTATCAAATTTATGTTTAATTATGTTGTTTTTGGGATTGTTATTGTAATTTATTATATGTAAAAGAGTAATTGGGTTCAATTATACAAGAATTACATGTTAATGAGGTCAACCAATAAGACCCAACAAAAGCTCAGTATTCTAATCTCACTCAAAAATCTAAATCCAAAATTCCAAAAATTTTATAAAGTTAACGAATATGTTATGCCTAATAAAAATAAGAAAAATTAAGTAAAATGTCTAATCTAGTTAAATAGTCTAGCTCAATTTAAACTCAAACATTCAAGCCCTAAGTTCATAATCCAAACCTTGATCTATTTCAGTCGAAGACTCATTCAAACATGTCAACCCCAATCTCATTTATTTTCCTCACCAAATTAAAATCCCATTTATCTTTCAGCAAAATCAAAGTCCATTTTTAATCACGTCAAAAGCTCATTTCTTTACAAACAACAAATTTATTTTTTAAAATTATTTTCCATTCTTTAAAATAAAGTCCATCTTTTTAAACAAAAAATATTCATTTTATTCAAAATCATCTTTCTTTTCAAAACATAATTCATATTCATATCTCACTTTCTTTTTAAATCCACTAAATAATAAAAAAGTTTATATCTCCAATTCATTAATTTTTAGAAAATTAATCACTTTTAGTTTTCATATTTTTCTAAATCCTCTTCCCAATAAATTCTTTTTATTTACAAAACTTATTTTATGAACTAGATAATTGTTTAGGTAAATATAGGCTTGGCAAGTAAGTTTGGAACTAACTTGGAGTGAGTTAATCCTGTCTAAGGACAATGAATCTGACTCGGTTTGATCGACCTTTGGATTGGGTTCAGACTTTTTAAAAAAATTTTGGGCTTTCGGTTGGACTTGGATTCTGGTTGTACGACTCAACCCGAAGCGCATAAGTTTTATTAAAAATAATGTTGTTTTAAGAAAAACTACATGTTTTCTCAAATTTTAAATTAAAAAAATTAAGAAGAGCCTAGATACAAACCTATATATATATTAAGCTCAATTCATCCTATTGTCATCTTGGTTTTTCAAATTTTAAATTGAAAAAATTGAATAGAGCCCAGATACTATTGTCATCCTCAAGTATACTATTATCATCCTCGAGTAAACAGAGAGAAGTATTTAATGTCATCCCTATTTCGTAACCATGCCGCTAAACTCATTTTTTTTGTCGGAATTTAGGACTCTTATTTATTTTTCTTATGTTTTTCTCTCCATCTTTTTAAATAAATTAAGGATTTGAATCTATTAACTATTAATTTGATCATTGGCCGTCCTAGCAAAAACGACAAATGTTCTACGATAAAACAAGAGCATATAAAGACTATTAGAGAGGAAATGATGTCGCATAATATTTGACATTTCACACCCAATCTCTGTCAACCACCATTTCAACGTTTTGGGTTTATGAAACTAAAATTTATTAATTTTCAGTAGTTAACCATATGGTAGCAGTAAGGTTCATTATAATATCACAAAATTGAAAAACAAAAATATAACAATTGATATGCTAGAAAAAGGTTAAAACTAGCATTTATCTTATGTGTACCTTATTTGTGATGTTTAATTAAATTTACATTACAATTATTTATGAAATAAAATTAAAAACTCATTTGGTGTATTTATCCTCCGTTGGATTGCTTAATTCAATTTCAATTTCCAATTAAAAAGATTCACTATAGAACATTGATTTACCAAGGAGACGGCAGTTTGGACCTTAACCAAGTGGGACAAAAACAACAGGCTGATAGGTTAAGAGATCTGTTTATTGTTTATAAAACGAATGACTCCAACAACTGCATTACAAAGAATATTTTAAGGAAATTTGGTCCATCCAATCATTTATAATTTGATTAGCTCAGGGAATTCGTCACCTTCACATTCTTACAAAGGCAGGAATAACCATTCCTTGTCAATCCTAGAAATTAACAGATTAAGATTCCAAAAACACGGGGTTCCATATTGACCTATTAAATTACACAACCGAAGTCTCTCTCCTTCATTCACTTGCTTGCCATTGTAACTAAAAATCTCTGGCCTACCATTCAAGCCATGAAATCATACTGTTCTTATCCGTTCATCTTTTTATCTCTGTTGGGCTCCTTGCATTACTTCTTTTTTGTATGCAGAGCTGATCCTACAGATGGTTTCACTCAGGTGCCACTGACAGAGGCCAATATCCAGTTGCAGAAACCATATGATATACCTCTTAGTGAAAGATACAGTTTTGTCAATGGAATACACAAGATGTGGGTATACGCTGATGACAAGCCACATGACCATAAAAGTGCTACCCAGCCACGAACCGAAATTCGCATAACAGTATGTCTCAGCAATCAGGAAAACCGTTCATGTTGTTTGTTATGAATCCACGCCCACATACATAAACGAACACATGTACAAGAACTTAACAGTTTATTTTGCTTTCAGGGTCTGGACTACTCATCAGGAGTGTGGCAATTCGAAGGCTATGGTTTCGTACCAAATGGAACCTCCGGCGCCACAGTGGCGCAGATACACGGAGCAGCTCATGGCGCTACTACTATTATCCTAAGGATCTATGACGGGAACATGAGATACTATAGCGGAGATTTGATAGATACAGATATGTATGATAAATGGTTCAGGCTAAACTTAATACATAATGTGGATGGAGGAAGAGTGTCTGTTTTCATCAACGGTGAAGAAAAATTCTCTACCCACGATCAAGGACCAGGAGACTTATATTTTAAATGTGGAGTATATGCTGCGCCCCGTAACATAAGTTATTACATGGAGTCGAGATGGAGAGATATCAAAATTTATAGGAAATGATGGATAACATGCAGAACTGAATGATCATAGAGTCTGGGAAGACACCTTCTATGAATAATTAACTACGCCCCTTGGCTTCAAGTCTGAAATAGTTTGTGCTCAGTTTCCGAATTTCTCCAGTAGCTGCAAGGACACGCAATCATTAAACAACTTTCAGTTCTTAATGGATTACTTTTTCTCTTTTTCTTTGTAATATCAGGAACTAATGCTGTATTGCAGAACATTTAGCTATAAGTTCTTCGTGTCTTGTTGAGATCGTCCAATTTGAATTCCAAAGTGTCAATAAAATTTGTTCTTAATGCAATTCAATACACTATGAAATTTCTTCTGAATGCAATTTACTCCACGTCCACTTACCATAACTTGTTTGAATTAAGGAGAATAATTATTTCAGGATATCAACCTAGGATCGCCATGTATAGAATGTGTATTTCAGAAGCAGAAATACTGCTAAGATCAATATTACTTGAGAAGCTTAACAAGGCTAACATGAGTGGAGTTGTGTGGCGATTAACTTATCCTAGTCTCTTTTCCTGCAGTTAGGTTCATACTAGTGCTTAGAGAAAAGATAGACGGTGCAGTCCTATTAATGGACCATCCACCAAGTTGTAGGATTAAATTGCATTAAGTTGAAGATCCATGCATCAAATTGAATAAGATGCTAACTCAATCCTCGACAACAGTCTCAAAAATCTGTTAATAATTTTATATTAAAGAAAATTTCGTACTAGAAGTATACAAATCGTAACTCGTAGTATAGAAGATATCATTTCCACGAAGATTAATTAGTCACCTAACAACTTGAATGCACTTTATCTATGGTAATAAAAGATTGAATGAATTGAATTAAAATAAATTAACTAAAATTGAAATAAACTAACAAAACTGAATAATCAAATAAATGAAACTAGCAATAAGATTGAAGTTAATCAATAATGAAAACTTAGGGGTTATTATATCCTTATTTTATCTTCCTTTTATCTTGTTAATTCAATTATGCTTGATTCTAGATATTCTAAGGTTTGGATTACCCTCTCTCTCAAGATCTAATCAAGTAATCCCAATTGAAATAGATAACAATATAATTGTCACCTCTTGATTTACTAAACTACTAACTACTTAATTGGATTTGAGATAATCCTAAGGACAATTCACTCATAATTAAGATCTCTTTTCAATTATTTATTAATCTGATATTTATAGGTCTATTAAGTTACCAACTCTTGTTGTGTTACTTAACACATATAACTTTGATTTAATCTCTTGATTTTTTATCAATTATAAACATGACAAGTACCACAAAGCAATACTATATTGAATTCACCAAGAATAAAGTTAAACTAAACAATTAAACATTAATCCCTTGTATGGATTTAGAAATCCACAATCATGTTCAAAATACCACAAATCAAAATTAACATCCAAGACAATGAAATATAAGAAGAGAAAAGAAAGAAAACAGTTTAAAGTCTTGATTCGAAAATTTTGGAAATTTGGAGTTGATCTTGATGTTTCCACTTTGATCTCCTTGTTTATGATGTGCATCATGATTTTTGATGTTTTTCTTTGCTTTTAATACTTTTTGAGCCTTCTTGGATTCTTTTTAGGGTTTCCCCACTTGTTTTAGTTTCAAAAATAGCCCTAAATTATCAAAAATACAAAAAACTCATGAGCTAGAAACTGCCTATGCAAGATCGTGCATTTCATACATGATCGTGCATCCTGTTTAGACTCTCTGTCATGATTGTACATGTGGATGCATGATCGTGCAAAATTCTTATCCCCATTCAACTAACATGCATGATCGTCCAAAAATCATGCACTATTGTGCTTGCTCTTATTCTTTAAGTCCTTCTTCATCTTTTTTTCAATTTTTCCTATTTCTACTCACTAACAAACACATCAAACAACCCTTGAAACTTATATTAAGATCAACTCCTTGCTCTAAAACAATCAAACAATTAAAACACTAACAAGAAAAAAATTTAAGTTGTTAAGATATGATCTTCATCTTAAAAAACACACTTAAACCTCTAGAAAACATATGATAATATATAGTTATCAACATAACCACACTAAAATCTTTGCTTGTCCCCAAGCAAAAATAAAGTTACAAGCAAAGAAAACACAAAAACACACAATCATGCAACAATGAAAAAATAGTACAATGGCATCAAATATCAGGGAATTAACTTAACCTTAAACATTAACCACTTAAAAAGTTCCAACACACTAACATATTCCTTTCATGTTTAAGTGCTTTGAATTGAATATATATATCAGTCCAAATATTGACACCCTATTCATGCACCTATGGCACTCATAAGCATGAATTTATTATTATTGATCAATTAAAACGGTAAACTATCACTAAAAAACTCTTCATAAAAGTTCTTGGAATTTTTAAAAGATCAATAAGTTTAATTTTATTGTAAGCACCATCTTTTTAGATTTTCTTTAATGATCACCTAGTCTTTTGACGGGAAAGCAAACACCTTGTCATAAATGTCCCGTAGTTACTCAACTAGGTTACAATTTTTATTTAGCTTGGTTGGAGTGTCATTCTAGTCTTTTGAAGCGAAGACAAACATTTTGTCATGAATGTCCCTAGTTACTTAAATATATCACAACTCTCAACTGACTACCAGCTTTATTCTTAACCCAATTTTCATAAAAAAGGGCCAGCAGAGTCATAGTTTTGTTTAACACTTTTTTGTATATTTCTTATCCTACCTCATTTCTTTTTAGTCAATTACCCTCATTAAAGGTTACTAATGATGCATACCAATTTAAATGAATGTAATTACAAATGTATCCAAACAAATGTCTTAAAGTGAAAGAATAGGTACCATATTCTAATTAACATTTGTATTCATCCCAAAAACACTTAAAACAAAAAAATTCACAAGTTAATATGCCTATACAATTTAAATGACCATGTTTAAAAGTAATCCAATTTTGTTCAACTCATACCATTGACACATTCACATAGTGCACACATCATGCAACAAAATATTCACACAATGCCAACCTACTCAAAAACTAACACAATGCAAAAGTAAAATTCACACACAAATGATATGCAAGTGAGTATATCAACTAAAACCTACTAGGATAAGTGTGCAGCTGGTAAATAGATTAATAAAACATCCTAGGGGCATTATAGAGGATATTCTTATTAAGGTTGATAAGTTTATCTTCCCAATAGATTTTGTGATTCTTGGCATAGAGGAAGATGTAGAGGTACCTCTAATCCTTAGTCGACCCTTTTTGGCTATTGCTAAGTCAATTATCGATGTTGGTGAAGGCAAATTAATATTAAGGGTAGGGGATGAAGAGGTTGAATTTAAAATTTCTAATGTTATGAATCCTAACCTTAAACATATTGATGTTAATGAATCTAGTAAGTCATGTCAAGATTCATTTTCAGATATTTTGGAAGACCATACCATTAAAGGTCCACCAGAGTTTTTAAAAGTTCAAGGCAGTAAATAAGAGGAAAAATGCAGCAATAAGCAACAACAAGTATCTTACTTGATGGTTATAGAACAAACAGGAGGACGACCAAAACTTAATTTTTATAAGCCGCCTTAAATATGAAAGGTATGTCGAGCTAACAACGTTAAACAAATGCTACTTGGAAGGCAAACTAAGGATTAAGTTAAGTCTTATTTTTAAATTCTATTTCATTTTGATTCTATTTTGATTTTAGCATAGGATCTTATAGAGTTTTGATGTGTTTTAAGTTAGGACATTAAGCATCCTAAAGAGATTGTGCACGTGTTAGGGTATGTGTGTTCAAGTTTTGTAACTTTGAGCGCAAAATTTTTAAATTTGTCTAACTATTTTTCATGTTGCAAAAGTTTATAAAGAGTTATACACTTATAAGAAACGTCCGTGTAGACTTACACGATCAAATACATGACCGTGTTAGTTCATGATAACTTACATACTTATCTTGGATTTTAAGGAGTCTATGAGTTACACAGTTAGTTATACGGTCGTTTAGTGAGTCTGCGATATCCTTTAAATTACCCTACCTCTTTCATTCTTTTCATTTTATCTCTCTCTTTCTACTCTCTCCATCGCCACTCTCCCTTTTTGACCCAATTTCTAGCTTTTTTCTTGCCAATTTGTGACACCCAAGTAAGTATTCTCCTTGATTTCACTTATTTATGCATGAATAATTGGCTAGTTTGCAATTTTTAGGTATTTTCATCCCTAAAATTGCTAGGGTTAGGGTTTTACAATTTAGTGTAGAATTGCTTGATTTTGTCCTTGCTTCTAGTTTAATAGTTTAATTCTATCCTGACCTATATGACATATTGCTTTAATTTGATGAATTGCAAAAGATTTGGATGAATTTCAATTGCTCACTAATGTTAAATTATGATGATTTTCATGTAATTAGGATTAATTGGTTGTTTTTTTTATAATTAATTGAAGTTGTTTTTTAGTTTAATTTTCATTTCAATTTTAATTTTTACATTAACTTAATATTCAATTTGTTAGTTTTGGGTCATTGCTATATTAGATGTGTTAATTTCAATTTTAGGTTTAATTTCATAATTGAATAATTAGGTTAGTTTTATTTGTTAATTGCAATTATTTTAATTTTAATTTTATGATTAATCCGAATATTAATTAATTTTCTAATTTTATTTTATTTTAGTTTTTATTTTATTATTTTATTATCTATTTAATTCTTTATGTTAGATTATGTGTTTTTTATTTTTAGTATATGTTTAATTTCCTTTCCTAGTTCGTTTTCACATTTTTACAATTTAATGAGCATAAGAAATAAGTGTGGGGAAAAGGTTATTTTTTGTACTTTATCTTCTATTCTCTCCCATTTATTTAAAGTTTTAGGCATAATAATGGGACCACGATGAGTAAAAGAAGCACCAAGGAAGGTAAAATGAGATGATCGAGGTGAGCTCACATAGTCCAACCACCAAAGCAACCTCTGATGTTACTTTTCAATGCTACGACATATGAGGAGCAGTATCAATGGCTCATGGAAAAGAATTTTGAGACAGGTCAAAGTACTGATTGGGAGGCATTAGGGCAAGTCAGTTTAGTCCAACATGTTCGGGACCTTATCAATGTTGGAACATGGTCTTGATTTTTTTATATCGTGGAGCCCTCGTGCTAGGAGCTGACACTTGAGGTGCTCTCCTCATTCTTGATGGAGAAAGGACATTACGACTAAGACCGGTCTAACATGATCTAGTTTTAGCTATTGGGGGAGATAATCTATAATAGTTATTCGAAGTTCTTTGTCACGATGGGTTATATGACCAAGAGTTCATGAGAATGCCAGAATATGTAACCATGTAGATAGACTTCCTATATGGGATGTCTTCTCCCTAATTATGGAGCACTATCAGTGAGGATGGTGACTACGATTTTCCTATAACACTAGGTGCTTAGATATGTACATGGAATTTTGAGTCATACACTAAATGGGTGAGGTGACAATTATAGGGAGATCGGAAATCTGGATGTGTTCTACTTATAGAGCATGAGTGAGAGGATGCCAATACATTTGGGGCATGCGTTAGCCCAATTCATCCAGCATTAGAGTAAGGAGAAGAAAGTCGAGATGATATACATTGGACCTTATATGACAAGACTTGCATGGAGGATGGGGGGTTTTTGATAGACTACCAGTGATGTGACTAGTCGATATTATGGCAGCACTAAATCTACATGTAATGAAACACATGCATATGGTAAGTAGACGACAGGGACCTACGAGTGATATCTACCTCTTATTAAGGTTCCCATCGATTCGGCCTCATCGAGAGGAGATAGATAGCCATATATAGCTGAGCATCCACCATAATCGCGCTCAGTACCATCCAAACCGAAGAAGTCACATATAAGGAGGCTAGTGTGGAAGTGCTTAGGATGCCGACATCACAACCGAACCAACTAAAGATAGCTTAGCTGGAGAAACATATGGGGTAGATCCTGGGTATTTAACGTACTATCTGAGTATAGCAGGCGGAGATTGTGGAGTGAATAGAGTAGCTCGAAGCCCATAATAGATGGATGGAAAACCTATTGATGCATATGGCAGGCCATCTTAGAATGACTTTTCGACCTCCACCATCTAAAGCAGTTGCATCATCCTCAGTCCCTCCCTATTTTAAGGCTGTATGAATCAAGGACCCTCCATCGACAGACATGTTAGACGTGCAAAAGTGCACGGTCGTACACTCCCTCCAAATTGCTGATTTCTCTTTTACATCGCGTTTTCGCTTAAATTCTTCTCTTTTAAATCCATAAAGGCAATTATCACCTTTAAACACACTTCGGGCAAATTAAGTATCAAATAGACAATAAAAGTATAAAATATGGAGCAAAATACATCAAATATGGGTGTAAAAATATAGTCAAATATCTATCTATCAGAAGCCACATTGTCTAGCTCAGTAATGGCAGAAGGTCTAGGAGTAACCTCATCAGCATGAAGTGGTTCAGAATGGTGTGAATCTGTATGAATTTTACACCAAGAGCAATTTCTTCTTTAGGATTATAGCTTGGAGTAAGAGGAGGAACATTAGAGTCACTTCCCATTAGTTCATCATGCTAGCCAGTTACAAACCTCTTACCAGTTTGAATCCATTTCTTAACGGAGTTACTGGGTTTCCATGGATAAGTGACAGGTATTTCTATCCTTTCCAATTCACCTATTTCACTAAGCCTCATCACAGAAAGGCTATTAGGTAGAAACAAGTGTTTCTGTATTTTAATACAAATTTTTACATAGCAAATTCTTTGCATTATTACTGTTTGTATGTCCATACAAATAGGCCTTCCTAAGGAGCTAGCTACATAGCTAAGCCCTTCAATTGTCCAAAGCTCCATTGGAAGGTTATGGAAGTTAACCCACATAGGCAATACATCAATCGTGTCCCTATCCAAAACCATACCAGGTTTCCATTGTTAAACAAATAAAGTTTGATCACCTATATGTCGTGGCCCCTGCTCCACTGTTTCAGTCAGATTAGCATCCTCTTTAAACTTAAAGATTATTAAGCCATCTTCTCTTAACATCACCCTTTCAAGCCCCTTCTTATCCCAACAAGCCTTAGGCCAAGCTAACACCACTAGAAAGGCTGGTTTCTTGGACCAGGACAAACCAACTAAAGTTAAAGACCATACTCTAGCTCCAAAATTTGGAAGGTTTATTGAAGGTGAAATGACACCATCTTGAACAATATTATGAAAGTGTTTCAAAGTACCTTTGTTATGTTGGATTTGCATTCTGTTCTCTAAGCACCAGTAGCATGAGAAGTCTCAGCTTTAGAGTCTGTTGCCATCTGGTTTTCATTTTGCTTGTCACGACTACTATTTTCCAGCAATTCTTTAGAAAGGTTAGGAAATTTCTCATGAGAAGGGGAAGGATTCCCACCCTCTAATGTAATTAATTAGGACTAAGCAGGCCTATCAAAGAGGGAAAGCCTCCACAACCAGTCAATGGTCGATGAACCAGAAAAGGAAGAAAAAGGTGGGCGGGAAGTTAAGTTTCCAAAAAAGGAAAGAAATAAGGGCAGAAGGGTAAAACAAGTAGAGAGAGGTCAAAGGATGTGCAGGGTAGAGAGAGGTGGTTTTTACGTAATTGATAAAACAGCCCATATTGAACTCATTTTGCTTAGACATGATGACATATTGAACATAGATTCATACTCTAGACCATATTTTTAATTCTTCCTTTAAAATCATGTCAAAACTTGCTCTAACTTAACTCTAATTTCCCTGAGTTTGTTCCTTCTTCATTAGGGAGCTAAGATAAGGCCTAAAAAACATATAGGCTAAATTGAGTGCCAAATCATCTAAAAATTATCTGAAAATAAGAAAAATGCTCTCAACATAATACTAGGAACATAATCCAATTATAATTTATCAAAGGCTTTAATAAGTCATATTAATCTTAATGATTTATCCATTTAAATAAGTTAATAATAATTTGAGCCAACAATAGAAAAGATCACCCCATTTATCATTTTCTAACTTCCTCATCAAATCCAAGTGCCTCCTTGTACACTTAGACTCACCATATCTTAGTTTTATTAATCATTATCAATCCACATGAGAATGTTTCACATTGCTAATGATTTTCATGAATACACGCCCATCGTATGCCATCCCTCATCAATTATTAAGAATTCTTATCAATTTTTAGCTATTGTCAAGAGCCCCTGTCTATACTCTCCCATCTTCAAGAATGTGTCAATGTTAGAAAATGTGTAATTGCTTAGGCTTGGTTGGCCCTAATTGAAATCAACTAGTAAATCCCATTTGACTAGGATTTCGACTTAGTTGGGGTTTAGAAAACAAAATGTTTGGGCTTTACATTACCTTCAAGTTTCACCTAATTTGGGCATAAAGGCCCTTTATCTATTAACCAAAATGACATCTTTTCATTTAATAGATAAAATAGAATTACTAATGGAGTGCATATATGTTAACTCTAATTTTATTTATATTTATTTCTAAAACCCTATTAATTAACAAAGAAAAATAAGCCCATCTTGTCACCTATTGTTATAGTTTTCATCATCGTTGTTATCACTATCATCATTGCTTTCTCTTATTAGAGGCATTTTATTCTTTCTATACAAATTGTCCAAGGACTTTCTTTAATGTCAAACTTGTAAACAATAGACATTGTTTCCTTTTACAATGTCCAGATGCTTTATATATTTTTTCATTAGATGTGTTTTTGTAATGTTGAAGTATATGAAAGGCTAGGATTGCTTTTATGAACTTTACATAAAAGGTTGCATAAAGAGGGTACAAGTAAATGAGAGTGGAGAAGCTAGTTCACTGCAATTTGATTTTTACAACATCTTATGACCATTTATAATTCTAACTTCTCAATATTAAGTTAGGTTAGATAACTATGATTCAAAAATGTATTTAACTTGGTTTACTAAAGTGTTTTGTTCTTGCAATTAACAACGGCTGATAGAAGAATAACACTAAATGCTTCCATCGAGAATGGGATTTAAATGTGTTGATATTGACTAAAAAATTCCTTTGACATTTTTTTCAAAAGCAAAATGGAATTCTTTTGCATGAAATAATATGGTAGCTAATTGGTGAATTCTTTAAGAAAAAGCTAGTGTGAATGAGGTTTCTAAAAAAATTTTTGACCTAATTCTAAAATATTAAAGTTTTGGTTGTTCAAAGTGTTGTTAAATCTAGTAATTTTAGGGAGATTACTAGTGTAGCTTATAAATGCATTTAATTCTTAGTAAGTTTGCAAATAATTAACCATACTATGTTCTCTAGATGTATTTTTAATCTTGTGGAAGGTAGTTTCCATATTAACTTACAATCCTAATTAAGTTTTAGTTAGTTATAGTTCATGGCCAATATAAAGTGTTTTTTTTTTTTGGAGAAAATGATAATGAATTAAGCCATAAAAGGTAAGGAAGAGTTACAAAAGAGCTACAAAGAGCTATACATAAGATAACCAAGCAAAGTAAAACCTATGAGATATTTTAAGGTTCAACCTTCTTCAGACATTAGGTAGAGTACACATTCTATATTTTAGTACAATAATCTTCATTCTAAAATTTGAACTTGTATAAGCTCATATAGCTTCTGATTTGCATAATAATCTTGTTATTGAATTGCTCATTTATTAGAGTTATATTCTAAAAAAATTGAGCATTCCACTCATCCCAAATGGCTTTAACAAGACAAGATATAGCTAGGAAAAAGCACTACTTAATTATAGTATCTGGATGCTTAATTTTACCACACCATGTCTTTAGAAAATTCCAATCTCCAGGAACACTATGAATGTGACATTTATGCAGCACAGCCCATCAAATAGTAGTGACAAAAGCATATTGGAAGAATAGGTGATTAGTACTTTCCTTTGAACTTTGACAAAGAATACACCAATTAGGAATGTTAAGGAATTTCTTCAGTTTATCTACAGTTGGCAATTCATCCTTCATAGCTAACCATAACATGATAGAGTCTCTTGGATCTAAAAGCTTACACCAAACAACCTAAATCAAGGGCATTTTGCTTTTGCGTTTATGAAAGATCTTTCTATAAGATTATCTTGTGAATTTTCCATTTCTAGCATATTTCCAAATGATACAATCTTCCCCTCCATATAGGCTAGTTTGAACAATGTCTTTATAAAGAGATATAGGACTAGGAATCTGTATGAAAATTTGTTTGTCAACCAATGCTTCAGCAACTATTACTCTCATTCCAATACTACATTTAAGGTCTTCCTTTTCTTGTAAGTTATATAAAGCACCATGAGAAAGCCAATTGTCAAACCAAAAGTTGGCTTGTTTCCCATCTCCACTAAGATAGACAAACTCATTCCTCAATAGATCTTTAGTTTTGAGAATAGATTTCAAAGTTGAGGAGGAGGATGATCTAATCTTTATGCTCCATATGCTTCTTTACTTTATATAAATGTCGTGAATCCAGTTATGCCAAAGAGATTTTTTATCTATCACTAACCTCTGTAGCCTTTTGAACAGCATAACAATGTTCATCAACATGAGAGAAATAATTCTAAGACCTCCTTTGCCCTTAGGCAAGCACACTTCCTTCCATTGCATTTTAGCTCTTTTGAAATTATCCTCATTCCCATTCCATAAAAACCTACTACAAATCATCTTTATGGACTTGATGATCTTCCTAAGAATATCCACATTTGCAGCCTAAAATGTATTGACTAAGTTAAGCACAGATGAAACAAGCTAAGCTCTAACAACAATAGACAGTGGTTTAGAACTTTAAGAAGAGATCCTGCTACTGATTCTATTGACTAGGATGCTAAAATCTCCATAAGAAGGATTAATAGCTTAGATAGGAATGCCTAATTATAATATTGGAAGTAGTTGTAATCTGAAGCCAGTAACAGAATTGATCACAGATTCTTTCCCTACAATAGATTTGGATAAATATAAGAAACTTTTTGAGCAATTGGTTTCTAAACCAAATAACTTGCTAAATATTTTCAAGGCTTTCATAAGAGAAGATGCAAAACTTTGATCAACTTTGGAGAGAAGTATTAGATCATCCACAAAGTACAGATTAATGATTTGTTGATGTTTGCACTTGGAATGAAACTTGAAGGCGTTTGTCCTCTCCACAATTCTCTTTATGGTTCAGTTAAAGACCTCCATAACAAGAGCTAAGATACAAGGAGATATGGGATCTCCTTATCTAATTCCCTTAGAGCTTTTGATATATTTACTAGGCTGACCATTCACCAAGATTTTAAATGAAGGAGAAGTGATGCATTATGAAATCCATTGAATAAAGATAGCAGGAAACTCTAATACATGAAGAATGTTTAGAATAAAATCCCAATCCATACTATCATAGGCCTTCTTCAAATCTATTTTGAGGATGCAATTATTACTTCCTCTTTTGTTAGAATTTCTAACAAGTTCGTTCATCAATAAAATATTATCACCCATGCTTCTTCCTAGTATATAGGCTCCCTGAGAAAGTTAACATACTTGTGAAGAACCTCTTTCAACCTTTGAACAAAGATCTTGGAAATTATTTTATACACAGTGTTGCAATAAGAAATGGGTCTAAAGTCATAGAAACTCATCTGCTCACTGCTCTTAGGAATGAGAGTAACAAAGTGCTATTGATTTCAGATAATAACTTTCCTTTGTTGAAAAATTCCAAAATTCCATTATATCATTAGTTACAATTTCCTTTGTCAGATTCCAAGAGATGTTGAAGAAATAAGGGCTAAAGCCAACAAGACCAGGTGTCTTATGAGGATTCAAGGATTTTAAAGAGTTTTCAATCTCCTAAATTACAATAT